>JAGFPH010008778.1:22701-52449 GCA_018207615.1 Philaenus spumarius
TTTGAGCAGCAGAATGAGGCTGTGCAATGTCATACAGGAACAAAACTACAGATGAAAGTAGGCTTCATCACTTATTCTGTATTTTATGTCAATGATTTCTCAAAGTTACGCAGTGAACATCAGCACGTATCTGAGTTTATTGTTATCCCTGTAGGCAATAAACTACTAACAGTACTGAATGCCTATTACAAAACATGGTTGCCATAATTTTGAATGTTGTTCAGCTTTTACTTTGAATAGAGATGTCTTGCACTACCATTCCAGTGACTGCCACTTTGTTTCTAGAGTCATGTGAGGCAGCCATGTCTCGTGAAACAATTATTTTCCTTCCTCATTGTATAGGCTACAAAATTTCAAAATGCTAGCAATTTTTTGTTTTGTTTTTTAGTCCTCAGAATTAAAATGCAAGTTTTCACTAAAAAACTGACCTTCAAATTTGTGGAAATTTCAATGACAAAGTGAGTAGAAATTATTGTGACATGCTTATTTTCATGAAGTTCGACATCAATTGCACGTACCAAATGTCCGTGGTTCATTATGAACATTATACCATTAGTTCTTGGATGATCTAACCCATTTTTTGCCCTTTTCTGTCACTCATTTCATTGGGGCTGTTCACTTTGCATATTTTGCGATGAATATCTGCTGCTGACATATTCCATATTTGTATAGCTTGCCCTTTAATACATCAATCTTTTTAAAACTTTACACACCCCACAAAAAAGGATTTAAAAAAATGTTCCGTGAAAATTTTTGCAGAACAACACTTGCAGAAACAAAATGGTGGAATAATGAAACATTTATTAATTTTCTCCCTCTGTAAATAGGAATTTAAATTGTACCTTACTGATTTTGTAATAAAAACTAAATTATTAAATTAAATTAAATTGCTGTAGATTTTTTTAAATATTTTTATTGTCACATTCTAATGATCTAAGGAATGTTTATTTTTTATGATCTAATAAGCTAACTTTTTTTAGTTTTTATAGAGTTAATTCATAGGACGTGTAGATAGTCATACTTTGCTGTACAGCTTTATATCATTTTCTTTTAAAATTGTTTATGTTTATCACATAAATATGGATAACAGCTTATTACTTTATATCTTGTTGGTGTTTTCTATTTATTGCTAGCCCACATTAACCATTTGTTAATTAATTATCTACTCCTATCATTATATAGATATGTAGTTTCTATTTTGTTATAATTCTATTTTGTATTATAGTTTGTATGTGTATATAAATAATTTAATATTAAACTATTCATAAAGTATATGTTTTGACTGTAATGTGTTGATGAAAACGTGTTTTGTATTAATAAATCACTTAAAAATACTTGGTTTATAAATATTTACAATAATGCAACACCTTTTCTAAATGCAGTAAAATAATAATTATTATTATTAAATAAAAATATTAAAATATTATAAACCTGTTATTTTGTAACAATAAACATAAATATGCATATTAAAACCAATTGAAAAAAACATGTGAATTAACTGTTAAAATCTACACTAAAGATCTTATAGTGTAAAAACTAAACCAAGGGCCATTTAATACATATAAACATATATTCCGAGCGCTATATGTAAACAAGGTCACTGAGAATGCTGGTCTGAAGTGAGACGAGCCACTATGCATGGACTGCCCAAGTTTTAAGCATGGCGCTGTCAAAATTTATCCAGTCACATCAAGGAGCATAAAGGGTAAAGAAGCACGCAAAATTTCAACTCCATATCATTTACCAAGAAAACAATATGCTTTTATTCTTAAAACTCAACAATGGAGGCTAGATAAAAATCAAAGCATTTAGGAAATAATTTCGTAGAAACTATTTTCTTCATTTTTGCATATATAATCATATCATGAATTCCTGGAATTTTTTTAAAACAGTCTTTATATAGAAGATAGATAAAAGAAAAAAAATTCAACTTACCAGTCCTGACTTCTTCTTTCCCCATCTTATTGTTGTTGTTATTATTTCCAGACCGTCCACGGTTGTTGTTATTCATATTGTTGATGTTATTATTGTTGTTAGCCGCTCGTAGCTCTGCTTCTCTTACCATATCAGTGCCTTCTGTATAGTCAGTACTTCCTATAGCTTTGTGTAACTGAGCAGGTTGTAAAGGTGTATCTCTATCTTTGTTCAACCTTGGTGTACAGGTACCTGTAGTCATCTTTCCAGTAGTGGTAGTACCTCCACCTGCCTGTACTCCTTCACTTTTACTAGTCTCCTGTCCCTAGTAGGGAAGAGACAATGGTATTACTGAACACATTTATTATGGTGTGTTAAAAAGTCCCCTTAACTCACTTCTTTAAAATTAACTTTTGTATAAATCTTGTGGTGCATAGCAGGACATCTTTATTAATAAATATTACTATGATTTTCGAGAGTATAGAGAGAAGGGAGTTAAAATTTGTACATTTAGTTTGTTTTTTAATAAGCTTTATAGCCACTTGACCTATATTTATGTAAAATATTTGTATCCCCTGCATCCCCCTCTATATCCCCAAAACCATATAGGATCAGATTGTTCTTAAATATGTCCTGTTGTGCATCACAAGATATGGTGTCCGTTGGGCCACCATTGGGATCTCCAAAAGTACAAGATGTACAGCAAACTTTAAATGAGGGACTTCACCTACTTTTTAGTGACCATTACAAATATGAATTTGAAATTTCAAAAATTTGCCGCCATTTTCCAATATGACCGACATCTTTTAAATTTCTTATGGAACACTCTGTATTTTATGATTATTTCATGTTTTAAAAGTTATTTTAGATTTTTTTTTTGCTCTTGGTATATTTGATACAGTACGACTATCACCGTTTAAATTTAGAGGGGTATAAAGTTATAAACACACCCTAACTAAGTGGATAATATTTTGATGTAGAAACGTTATGAACCAATGCATTTAACACTAATAAAGCATTTTTTGCTTTATAAATATAGGGTTTTTGTTATTTTTTTTAAAACTATAATACAGAAGAATTAAGTGACAAAACTACATGAAAAATGAAGTTGATAAAATAGTTAACATATGTTAAATATCAGCTGACTCATAATCCAGAATTCAGTAAAGTCCAAAATCATCATAAAACATATGGTGTTCCATAAAAAATTTGAAAATTGGCCGCCATTTTAGAATAAAAAACAATAAAAACTGTATTTTAAAATGAGCCTAATAAACAGAGAGTGTTATGTTTTGGGATATGTAATAAAGATATATTTTAGTACATTAGTTATTAGAGTTAGTGTTTTGTAAGTAAAAGTATTAACCAGTAAGACAGACCAGGAAGTAAGTATAAATACGGAAATTGTAGCAAGTTTGTTAAACACGGAACACGGAACTCGCGTTGCTATGGATGGTTTGTTTTGGAGAAGTCAACAGGAAGCTAGACGGGTTATAAAGTATAATCTGAAGCTAGAATCTGGGCCAGAGGATTGTGTTCGATGGGCCAGAGTGGGTTGGTCGAGAGGCCAGTCTGTTGTTAGTGTGTTGGGCCAAAAGTTGGGCCAGTTCGTCGTGCAAAGTGCAGCCAGGAAATCGAGACAGGGAAATCAGCTCGAAGTTTGGACCATCGAGATCTCAAGTGAAGGAGATACCTGTGAAGACTACACACTGAGTGAGCAAAGCAAAGTATTTTGGTCTATTGTTAAAGTCACGTTGTATTCAGAGTTTTGGGGTTATTAACATAAAAGTAACACGCTTTAGTTGCCAGATACTGTAATGAAGTTTGTCTTATGAAGGTCAATACCTAGTAAAAGAGATGTATGTAGTATATATAAGTGCAGGCTAATGTATCAAACCGTATATATTTGTATTATTGTATTGTGTGAGTAAATATAGAGAAATAAGTATTACCACTGAACCACTGGATTGTTATTATTTATCTGTCCCTTTGTTACTAACATATTAAATTAGAGTTTGAACCCGGGTAATAAGGGTAGTAGTAATTTCTTACCCCTAATAAGAGATTTCGTTAAACAACAATTTGAACAATGAGAATCAACAGCCAGGGTTTTACTAGTGCCGGAACGCACCGGAACACCGTTCCAGTATTGCTTTTACTTAATTTATTTTTTATATTTTGTGTTAACGTTGCACTGCACCATCCACTCCCTCAATCACACTCGGTACAGAATTTTACATCCGCCAATCTCCAATCAAAAATCCTCAAGATATCCCTACACTACTGTGCGTTGCGAACATGCGAGCCAACTCATAGGCGTCACATGGACTATTGTTTTTTGGGGGCACAACCAGTCAATGGCTGATCCAAAAGTTTGATTGGGGGAGACAAAATAGGGAACACCCCCAGGCTAGAAAAAATTTGGGATTTGATAATGTAAAACAGCTTTTAACATTACAATTTTAATTTTGAATCATTAACTGTTAAAGGAAAATCAGGAATGGTTAAACTGGTCCGACAGTCAATATTTTGAGGTTAAACTGGTCTGAAGGTTAGCGCCAGGGCTGAGAGACGCTGGCCCGACGGTACAAAATCAAAACAAAGTCTCAACTTAAGATAGTTCTATCCACCATTAAAGCAATATGACCTTTAAAATAATTAAATAAATAATTGAATAGGTTAGGTTACGTTTCTGCAGCACATTTCAGAAGAAGTTGAAGGTTTATTCTTTTAGCGTTGCTCAAGTTTTGTTTTATGCATGTGACATCATCTCTGGTGATATTGTCAGTCACGGGATCGGGAGCAAACGCAGTCTCTGATCTGATCAATTTAGCAGGTGGTTTTCTAATAAAAATGTATTCCTACTTAGATTGGAACACGGTTCGTGGCTTTGTACAGCCACTGTCTATAACAAAATTTCATCCTCATCATCTGTGAATAGATTCTGTGAATAGATGCGTCGAACTTCTTCTATAAAATCGCTACTTCTGACCAGATTGTGTCCTGTCACCTTTTGAGTATTTAAATTCCTCATAAACTACTAATTTAAATCTCCTTTCACTGAACATGGAATACATTGCAACGCACTAAACACTTGTACGAGTACAGTAGGCTCAAGCCATCTGCGCACGCATCAACCAATATACTAGCCATCCTGCTGACATTCTACCAGTGTACCTCGTCCAACTGTACAAATTTTAATCTTCCAAATATGACATGAAAAATATAACCTGCAGGGAAGTTTTTTGTTTCTTGGTCAGGAAAATTTCACCAGCGAAAAAGTTTTAGATTATACAATGAACTAAAATTTGATTTAAAAACATTTTTGTAGGAGCACTGTGACAGCCCCAATCATGGTTTGAATACAAGTCAAAATATTGCGTGAAACTGCCCAGCTTCGTTTGTTGGGCTGCCCGGTCATGGACATTGTCAATGTATTTTTTCACATAAACTTAGCAAAAATATCATACCGTACTTAGCTTGTAATAACAATTTTTACTACATATTACACTAATATCTTGATATTTGTATGCTGACTTGTAATAAAACTCCACTCCGGCATGGCGGATGTTTTTAGAAATGTACCCTCCCCTTGCCTCCAGCCCACCCGCCAGCTCTGAAGCCCACGCACCCAGTTGGCTTGGGCCTATTGTACTACACTATGCTGCGAGTGTAAGAGAACTGAACTGAATCTGAGATTAAGATAAATTCACTGGTTGGGGGATGGGGGTTAGCAACCTTGTCAGGAAATCCCACAACTACCTGCCTACTGCCAATCAGACCAGTTTAACCCCGACCCTTCTCTACAGAACAAAAATACTATCGGACCAGTTTAGTATAACCCGGAAAATCTGTGTTATGTTATGTTTTCCTTTATGAATAATGCATTTAATATTAGGATTGAGACAGTTCAAGGCTCACTTCCTTGTAGTTTTCTTGATTCAAAATATTTCAAATGAGAAAATTTTAATAAATCGTTCAATTGAAATAAAATTATTTTAATATGCAAAAATACTAATAGCATTTATGGGAGTATGGGTTGAAATCAATTATGTGTATTCATAATTTGTATAAGAAAACAAAACTCATTGGTATGGTTTTTCTTATACAAACCAAAGAACCTTAAATTACACAATCATATCCTTCGGAGAAAGTAATACTAAACAATTTTATCATTCGTTGTACGTAAAATCCGTTGTAATGTTTATTTTTTTACAATTAAGAATAACATTGAAGCCAAATTAAGTTTCATAATTGAACATTGTTGCTACAATTCTTATATTTTATAAAAGAATCTTTATGCACACATTAATAGAGCATAAGAATTCTTTCAGTTCGTTTAGAAAATCTTCCAACTAGGGCACTTAGTTTTTTGTAAACTAGTTTACGGACTGCTGAGTGAAACAGCTGCAAGGCCGAGGAGGAGTTGTCGCATATTATTACAAATCTTCTATATGAGTTAAAGAATAAAATGACGTAGACTACTTCATTCAGTCTGTAAATTTAGCCAAATGATATCTCACAGTAAGTACATGTAATAACGATTAAATTGGAAAATAATTTTAACGTTAACCTTAATAAGGTAAAATAAACATCTTAGTTAAAACATCTTGTCATAAACGACTTATAAAAAGAGGAAGAACTTTACAAAATATTAGACATTAAATTACTGTATTTGTGTATTCGCCACAAACATAAACTAATTTTAAATTTAACTACTGCACAATGTTGGGGAGGCACGTGCCCCCCCCCCCGTTTTACTCCTATGAGAAAATTACAGTAAAGTCTCCCACATTCTCCTTAATCTCGGAATCGAAATGGGACAACTTGGGAGCACCAGTAACCTGTTTTCCAGCCTTCAGAAACGCCTTTTATCTTCCACGAGCGCTGCAAATGACTAAAAATAAGATATAAAAGATTCAGAGTCAAGGTGGCCGAAAAGTTTAAATACCAGTGATACTTAAACTTTTATATTAACTTTTTTGGCATGAAAAAGTTTACAATAGTTTATAACATATTGATGAGATTATTATAATCAAAATAAGACCAAACATGATATAATTTGGTCAACATTTAGTGATTAAAATGTAAACCTATAGAATAACTCATTTAATTTCACAATTAATTAATTTTTAATAAATATCCCAAATGAGAGCACAACACGGAATACATACAAACAAAGGCTGAACACTGACAAACACCATCACAAATACCAGGTCAAAAGGCTCCCTGAAAGAGGAAAATATTAAGTATGTAAATTACCTGAACACCGGCCGTACAGCAATTTAGCAAGTTGTCTATTTGCCTTTACTGTACTCAACGAAATGTGACTGCACCTGAGCTCGTGTGTGCATGCGCCCGGTACATGCCACCTCTTGCGAAACTAAAAAGTGGCTAGTCGCTTTAACATTGCCATTGTGATTTTGTTTACTTTTTAGTGTCGCTAGAATAATTCACTAACAAGCGTCTGTGTAATTTTTTTTCTATAAGAAAAGTTGTTTTTTTATATAGGTACATAAAGTGTGTTTAGGTTTACTGTCTTTGACTTAGAATTTAAATTTCTGATAGGGGCTATTGACTGTATAAGAAACCTTTTGCCAAGTTTTTGCTTATAGTATGTGTCTCTAAAATTTACTATGTGCTACATACAAGTACAAAAATAGTTAGGCCTATATACATGTGTATTTTTCTTATAAAAGTAAGAATACTATCTGCACCTTTAAACTCGCCAAAGATACGTAAAGTAGGGGTTTTAGAAGTTAAAATTTTAAAAAGTGCAAATTTCCTTCACTTCTGACTACTGCCGGCAGTGTTCCAGTACTGGAAAAATTACGAGTAAACCCCTCTCAACAGCTGATATTGAATATCCTGTTATCAACATCATTTATAAAATGTGACAAATTTGTAGTTTTGCCAATTAATTCCTCTGAATTAAGATTTTTTAAATTAACAGAAAGTGTTATTTGTTGATTTTCAAAAGTTATTTGTTTGTCTAAAAAATGCTTTATTTGTGTATCTTGTGCTGAGTTAGGATGTTTTTGAAACTTTATACTACTCCTCTAACTTTTAAATGATTAGTCTATATATATAAAATTCAATGTATGTCCGTCTGTTTGTATGTTTGTCCTTTATGCGTTACCAAACCGTCCATCCGATTGCTTTGAAATTTTGCATAGTAACACAGGTTAACCCTGGGAAGGCTTTAGGCCATTTACCGAAGTCCTAGGACATTAGGGCTACGCCCCAGTGGCCCTCAAAGTTTCAATGTTAATCTTATGGAGGGTCAATCTTAAGGAAGAAGAAGAAAAATTTCTTTTGATTTTATCAGGGGCACAAAAAACAGCTGTTCGTATGAAAAGCTTAAAACAGCTGATTTTGATCAACAACTGATTTGGATCAAAAACTGAATATAATTTTATGTTAGGCCTACAATGAACTAAAACACCAATTATTGGGCTAATTATTTAAGATATATAAAAGCCAAATACCACTCACTGACTGAACACTTAAAAAGAATACAATTACGTTAAAAAGACTGAAAATACCAACCACCACGGGCAACGCCGTACGGGTCAGCTAGTAGTATATAAAAAAAATACCAAGAACAAAAAAGTCTTGAAATAACTTTTTTTGGAAAACCCAAAATCATAATAAAATACAGGCCGTTTCATTTGCTTGTCTCAACCTTGGTCCCAAAATGATTTCACTATTAGCTACAAAATATTTTGCAAATATTGAGTTAACGAAAAGAATGCTGTATGTGTCATTGTACTTATCCATAAGGTATTTTACAACTATAAAAGTGGAAATTCAAAAGTTCACCGCCATATTGGAAAATGGAGGCAAATTTTTCAATTAAAAATTCATATTTTCACTGTCACTAAAAAGTAGGTAAAATCCCCCAATTAAAGTTTGCTGTATATCTTGTATTTTTTAAATCCCAATGATGTCCCAGTTAAAATGGACACCCTGAATACAATTTCTGTTCATTTATTTTAATCTTTATTTATTAAACCTCCAGGAGAAGTTACAGGGAACACCTAATATAAACATATGAACACTAGACACTACTGTTTGTTATTATTGATTATACAGTCATTTGACATCATTATTTGTATGTTAAAACCAAGACACGACATTTTGTGAATATTAATCAACACCTATTTTCAAGTGACTAAAACTACTTGGACATAAGCCTAGAGTTGTAGCTCCATGTTAAAGAAAAGTATAATAATTAAACTAAATTATATCACTAGCCTTAAACAAGTAACATAGATCATCTCAAAGCTAACAGAGGAAAAAATAGAAATATCACACACACACACACAAAATACTAACTCAATATTCACTTCTGGAAATATTTACATCCTTCAAAATTACAAGTTTTTTATTTTAGCATCATTTTGTACAGCTTCAGATAAATGTTAACTAAAACCCAGTGGTGGCTCATGCTAAAGGTTCACTGAACTCCCAACAGGGGCGGCTCCAGGGGGGGGGCCATGGGGGCCAAACCCCCCCCTTTACCCCCCCCCCCCGAGAGCTCAGAATTTTTTTTTTCGTATTTCAAATGCATCCATGTGTATATAATATTATTTATGAACCAATATCGGAAAAGCCATTTAGAAACAAGATTAGCAAAGACGAAACTTAATTCTTTATTTCTATATCATATTCACTTATATACAGGCAGACCTCGTTATAATCTACTTCATTAGATTTGAAGAAAGCTTCTGATGTGATTCTTGACACCATTTCTGTTTTACAATCAAAACGAAAAGAATGTGATGTTGTATTTGCAAATATTTTTATTGAAGTGAGAAATTTATGTTCGGATTTAGAAGTTGATGTAAAAATGCCTCGATTAGCTGGGGTCCAAAGAAATCAACCAAAATATGCAACATCTGATCTGGAGGATTTCTTTAAAAAAATCCATATACATTCCTCTCCTAGACAACATTGTTCTTGACCTTAAGTCTCGTTTTCCTAAGGACACAGTAGAATGTTTCGGACTTCAACTGCTAATGCCAACAAGCATTGTGAGAGAACCTGGGCCACCTCACCAGTCTGAGCCGATACAAGAGAAACTATGTGCACTGACGAACAAATTTTCACCGATAATCGGTCTAGAAAGCAGTCAAGTCCAAGTCCAAGCTGAATTCGACTTATGGAAAGCTAAATGGATTAGAGAAAAACCGGCTGGTGTAAAACTGCGGAATACAGCACTTGATGCATTAGAAGCTTGCGATTATTTTCCAGCAATAAATTCTTTATTAAAGATATTGTGTACTTTGCCAGTAAGTGTAGCGTCTGCTGAAAGATCATTCTCCACGCTGCGTCGGCTGAAGACGTGGTTAAGGTCGAGGATGGGTGAAGAAAGACTAAGTGGACTATGTTTACTTCATACACACTGAGATGTAGAGGTAGATGTTAACAAAGTTAATTATTGATAGGTTTGCAACGTCTGGTAACAGAAGGTTGGATTTTGTTATTTAATTTGGAAATCATCGCAATTAAATAATTTAACTTATTGTGATGCAAGAACACGTCAATTATTTAACTCTTAATTCTCCATTATCAATACATATCATTATTCATTTTCATCTTATGACATGCACCAGCCTCACGACCATGCCCGATGACATCGCAACACGCTACTGGGAGGCTCGTCGTCTAATGGCCGAACTGCCAAGGACGGATGGCGTTGGATAAAGTAAAGTAAGTAAGTATTATTCATTTTCATATTTAAATTTTCAATTCAACCAAATCAATAATTTTATTTATAAGCTTGTATATATAACTGAATCTTAGTTTTTTAAGGTTAGTTTTTATGTTTATTGATATAATTTTATTTTGTATGTTTATGAATATAATTTTTTTATGCCTATGAATGTATTTTTTATGTTATTTTTTAGGCTTACAAAGTTAGTTAAATTGTTTTATTTTATTCATAAAATGTTGAAACTTATTTCGTTATTAAGATGAAAACATTACTTGTGGCATAAATAAAACATTGAACGTTTATTCTGAAAGTGATACTTATTTCCTGTTTGTGTGGATTGAAATAGTTTCATAACTACCCAGACCATAGAGTAAGTAATTGATCTGTTAAAATACTTTCCAGCATTCTATATTTCGAACGATAACATATTAGGCTGAACTAAACGTTCAATCATAACAAAGTTGAAGTACATTTATGTTACAGTAATATATAAACCAACATTCTTTAATCATGAAATTATTTAAATCTATAACAAAATGTTAATAAAATCATTTGGGGGGGGGGGGGGTGACTAAAAGTTCCAACCAAACTTTCCCGTACATGGCCCCCCCCGAGAAACTGTCCTGGAGCCGCCCCTGACTCCCAAGCAATTTGCTTTAATACAATAATATTTTAACGACTGCAACTATATAGTTCTGAGTTTCGTAAATCTAATAATATAGAGTGGAAAGTTGGTAAAGTATGACAGCAAATTACAATGAGCGGCTCTAAGAAGCGTTGCATACATTGGCGAGTGCAACTCAAACAATGAACCTCCTCACTTAGGCGCTGGGATAGGAGAAAGTGAAGGAATTGCCAGTAAGACATTGTTTGTCACTTTAGTTTAGATACAGCGACTCCCGACTCCACCCAAAGATAACCGAAGCTCCTCTTCATATCTGTGTTATGTAAACAGCGCGCTTATTCCGTTGTGTGTTTGTTACCTCCTGTTAATAAATAAAGTACCTATACTAATATGTAAAACAACATTTTCTCAATTTAGCATTTATATAATTAATTTACACATATTCCAATCTATCATCAAATCTATAACCTGATTCATTCCCATTACACGCTTTTCAGTAATATATGAAATCAGTAAAAACGCAGTAAAAAAGGTCTAAAAGTGCAATTTTTACTTTAAACATTTAAACAAATTTCCCCAGACACCCAGTAGGTTTCAACCCCCAAGCTAAATTCACAAGCCACCAGTGCTAAAATCTAAAAATATTAAATAACCGACAAAAAATACCAAAATCTCCAAAAGCCACTACTCTTGGGTATATCCATGTGTACATGGGCGCCCATACCTATGGGCAGAGGGGGGCCGTGCCCCTCCCCTAGCTCCCAGGGAAAGGAAAATGTGTACATTATTAATTATAGTCAGGAATTTTTCTTTTAAGAGATTAGCACTAAAATATGTCTTAAATGATATGTGCTGTTTGATTTTGCATTTATTTTCTGGAGGAGGTCAAAAATTTCAATGGACCCCTTTTACCGAAGGAGGGAAGGGTATTCCTTAATCCCCGGTCCAGCCCCCCCCCCCCCCATCTAGAAATTATCATATGGGCGCCCTTGCATGTATAAGAGGTTAAAAAAGATAGCGAAAACTTTCTAAGAAGAGCGAAGCCAAGTACATCACTACTCATAAATAAAATTAATTCCCATATTTTCTGACGATAGACTGTACTCACATCTTCAGTTTGGGAGCCAGCAGGTACCTGTGTAGGTGTATGGTTAGTAGTATTGAGCTTTCCACCAGGAGTGCTAGTCTCTCTATCTCTTGTCTTCTGATTTGTAGTCAAGTTACCCGCAGTCGGTTGTTTGTTGGCACCACTGACATTGTCGTACAAAGACGTACTGCTGGTTGCCGCTGTCACTTTGTCACCTAGAGTGGATGCACGGCCGTCAGGAACATCGCTTATCCGAGATTGTGCCCTTGGTAGTGTTGAAGAACCTATTCATAACAATGTTCAAAAGTTAGAAATCAGTCTACAATTTTAATAATAAATATAGAGATACCAGTACTCTTATACTCTATAAAAAAATTATAGTGGATCCCAATTTCTGGGAAAAGTTATGTAAAATATCTAATGCTTTGATGCTAACACTGTGCTTGGTATTAATGTAAAACTTATCCCTTCTAGGGTTATTACTGTAAGTTCAAGTTCAGTGTATTAGGTAGGATTATTTGACATGTGAAATGATACTTTCAATAGATCAGAAAGTAAAAGACAACATAGAGGACAAACTATGCATGTTTTTATTAGCGCAACAGTCTTTTAACCCTCAAAGTGGCAGACTGCAGTCTCTCGGGCTCAAATGCAACCCATAATAAAACTGGCACCATTGGAAAGGAAATGAATTAAACTTAAATTTTTAGTATTTACAACTTTTTCGTAAAACATATATTTACATACGTAATCATCGTTTTAATATATGCATATCGTGCTACAACTATTTCCGTGGGCGAATCTGCATACAATTGTACTGTTATTTCCCACTTCTTCAATGTTGAAGCCCCCTTACTAAAGTATTTATATCGAGATTATAAAGCTACCATTGGATTCTTCAAGATTTTATCTTTCTAATGGTGCCTTCCAATCAGATGTCACTATTTTACAGGATTTATTCATACAATGTCTGTAAACCCTTGCGATTGAACAGGTTTTCAACCAATGAAACAGCCCATTTGTCAACAAATATTACGCCTACTATATCAAATGTTTTGACAGATTGTTTTACACCATTTTGTAGAGAAAAGACTGACCTTTCTAACGGTGGGAATTGAACTAGAATAAACCAGTTTTTTTGTTTGTCTACACAGTAGTGAAAAGTGCATGATTAGAGCGATCTGTTGTGACCGATTGCTTCGTCTCGTTCCCACGTAATTCAAAGCATCCTTCTTGTAAGACCTTTACCGACTGCAAAATGTCATTTGATTCATGTCATTTTGTTATTCAAATAAAGATAAGTCAAACACTTTTGGGAACTAAGGAAAGACAATTATACCGTTCTTTTCTTTGATTTATCCTCTACACTTTGTTAAAATAATATTTCATTTTTGGGCAAAGCATATATTAGTAAATTATGTTTCAATCTAGGCCTAGGTTTGTTAGCAGTCGTGTATTTGGAACATAAAAACTGTTTTTTTCAAAATAAGAAATTTGAAATTGATAAATGATAAATGTTTGTATAAAGTTCTATTTAGAAATAAATTACAAAACTTTTTTACCCTTACGAAAAAAATACAAAAAATGTTTACTACTTGTTATGTAGGCCTAAATTGGAACTTTTTCCTTTCGTTACTGAACATTTTTGTTTCTTGAGCTAATAACTTTTACAATTTTAAAAGAAACAAATTTTTAGTGGCATATTTGAATTCTTTGAAGTTTCTTCTACAAAAAAGCTACTAAACACTTTTGGATTTGGGTTCATTTACTATTTTTGGCGAATTTTTAAAAATATGCTTGCAAAACGCTATAAACAGGCTTTTCAATTTTAGCTTTAACGATGCCACTTCTAGGGTTAAAACTGAACTCTTTCGAGACAGCAACTCAAGCTCATATTTCTCTAGTTTATTTTGGTTTACCTAAACTAATGTAAGTTGTTTGCATTTTCTTCGGCATGAGTCCCCATGGTGGTTGGCGAGCAAAGCGGGTAGGGACAGAGCCGCTAGTGAAGTTGTAACTTAAGTATTACTATAGATGATGATTTTTTTCACTGAAAATCGTTAGATAAAAAAACATATTTTTTAAGAAATTTTGTTAGTTTATTATTTTTAATAGTATATTTTGCACCAAGGGCCGAAAGAGGATTTTTACTGGCCCGAGAAAGTGTATGAGAGCAATAAAAAACCCTTTCGGCAGAGGTGAGAACAATATTTTTCACCATACTACACTATGTAGACTTAGAGGAAATAAGTTATTTGAAAATAAACATATTTATTCAAACTATTTGGGCATTAGACAGGTTTGTACGGTACCTAATTTAATACTATATTTTACTTTTTGTTGTTATTTAAATAAATGTTAAATGTACAATTATGATTATTTGAAAACACACATCTTCCATTGGATTCAGTTACCTTTCTTTTAGTAGTCAAGTGCACATTTACGTTTTCTTGTTTTTGAGTGTTCAAGGCCTAATCATTTACATCTTCACTATTGTCACCTAAAATATCTTCGATTCTAAAGTAATTTTCATAAACAATACAATAATCAGCTGTTTTCACGGGTATATTTACCACTTGGTGCATATTAATGTATAGATTGAGTTTGTTTGAATGCACAGCTGTTTTACTTTGCGGCCCTAGGGCGTTGTAAAATTTTGCAGGCCTAGGGAAGCATATCGTAACTTTCGGACCGAATATTATGTTCGCAAAACAGCTGATTACAATGTAGATGGTGAAAAATTGATTTTACTACCGTATGTTATTTTGAGTTTTACCGTGTTCAACGTTATTAGTTTACTGTTATAGTATGTAGCTACTGGTGAATCTGATAATACTGTATTGTAGTTTTATTAATGTAAGATGTATAAGTGACAAAATCAATAGCATGGCTAAAATAAACCATATTTAAAATGAATTGCTTATATTTTGTATTTGAAATGGCTGTTGCTTACCATTGTTGTTGCTACTGGTATTTACTAATTTGTATAGCATAGTAAAGCGTTCAATAACCTCGAAGTGGTGTTAACATTAGTTGAAAAGATATTATAGTTGAACATTACTTTCATTTGTATGGAGTTGGGCATTCTAATGAATAAATTTTCTTATACCTCCTTGATGAGTTTAGTAAAGCTTTCTAGAAAGAAGCATCTACCAATACATTAATGTAAACAGTAGAAAGTAAGTTTTGCCACAATGGAAGTGTCCTCACTCAACATAAGGGAACTATCGTCATCTTTGTAACAGTGAGAACAAATGAAAACAATGGACTTTGTTACCAATCTGCATCATGAGCTGGAGAGTATACTTACCACCCTTTAATTATCACCAACCTAAATTGGCAAAATTTGATTTTTTTTTATATTTCTGAAACAACTTTATGTCACCCAAATCTGATGATGTTTTTTATCTTAATTGTTATTCTAACTCCGAATAGATAATATCGTACTAACCTCTATAACGTGGATCTTGAGCTCTAAGCCTTGCATACTGATCAGCCGTCATACAAGTGCACTGAGGTTCTCTCGAGCGACTAGGAGAAGCAGGAGTTGATAATGGTTTACGTTTTGTTTTCACTTTGTTTTGTTTATTCGGCGGTTCCAATTTGAGCGAGTAGGAAGAAGACGCTTTACGAGAGAATTTAAAAGAAGGTGACTGTAACAAACACAAAGAAAGTTAGAAAAAAATCTTCTAGCATTGACGGATATTAGAGACAGATACCTAATTATTACACCAACAGTTAAACTTAGCAAATCTGTGTGTGTCATGTACATCTACAAAGCTCATCAATATGTCTCAAATTTCTGACAAAAATAATATCAACCCTCTGACCGCTAAACGTTTTGGAAGGGTGTGTTTCAAAAATTACTAGCCTCTGGATACAACCCGCCAAGCCAAAAAGGCTGTTTTTGAATCCTTTACTAAATAATTCACAAAATTTTCAAATTTAATGACAAAATTTTATTCTATTGTACGTCTAAAACACCCTTGATGTGCCACTCTTTAAATAACAAGAATCTATAGTCACTAAAACATAATATTTGTTACTAACATTGTTGAATTTGAAATTTGTGAAATCTAGAAGACTGTGATGACTTAACATCTATCAACTGACTTTTTTTGTAATTGCGTGATAAAAATTATGATTTTCAGGAAATACAGAATAAACACTGAAATATATTGTAAAAATAAGTTTACTATCTAAATTAATGATTTTAGATATTTATAATTCGTCAAATTTTATGTAATCAACTGATTTATGTATCTGAAAGTAATTTGACCAAAATTGGTTGAAAATAAAACAAAAAGTAATGTATATTGGTTCTATGCAAAAACGCGCCATTCACCTAAGAGCTGATCTATCGGCCTACAGAGGTATGGGACTGAAAACCAAATAAACCCATATATAATGGCTCGTGACAGACAAACCAATACACTATAACTGATAAATTTTCAACCAAATGAGCATCTTTAACCTTTTAACTTGCAGGTTATGAAATATTCACTTTATATTTATTTTTTCTGTATTACAATCATCTTTATATTATGTAATATAAGATAGAAATATGTATTGTAAGCTACAAGTATTGATGCATCGATCATTTAAGGCTTATCCTGTGGACACTCTTCAATTTTCAAACTTTAAAAAATATTGCATGTGACGTGACAACACTGCTGCAGAATTTATTTATTACAAGACTAAGAAGTCACTCATCCAAAGACTAACTAAAAATATTTCATCATTCTCTTCTGTTTCTAGGGCCAAAGAATTAACAAGACACAATCCTTATTTATTTTAAAAAACAAAAATTGGTTGAACAAACCTTTTTATTTTGTTAGTAGAAGTATTTGGTATTGTTTCTTTAAATTTTGTAAATATTACTTTATTAATTTATAGGTTTCTCAGCATTATAAGTTTGTAAGTATCATATTACGTGCAAAAATGTGTACCCTACCTGTTTTGAATTATTTAAGTTTCTTTTCTTTTCTTCTTCCTTTCTACCTTATTTAATTTGACTTTGTTCCAAATAGTGCTTTTAAATAGTATATTTTAAGTAAGGTAGATTTCACAGAAATAATAATGTCCTAAAGTGAGTTTTTTATTAAAAGCATGCATACCTAAGTAATTTCAAAGATCCATTGCAAAAATATTGGCAAATTATTGCAAATTATGCTAGCCTTACCAAACAAGTGGCAAACTTTTACTATTTAATGAAGCGAAACCTACTACAGTTGTTATTATGTTGCAAGAAATGAATTTGCAAAACTAAAATTTAAATACTTTCCTAGTAGACACAATATCGAGCTGTTCAAACTTGTTACAAATCCTCTAAATATTACCAAAATCATAAGTCTGAGAGTTTTGTTGAAAACCTTAAGGGACGAATAAATTTCTTTAACACTTTGAGCGCTAACCCCGTATTTTTACGGAACGCCAAAACTCACGAAGAACGCGGATCCCGTAATTTTACGGAGTCGCTGTTTCAATGTTAGTATGTTGCTTAATCATTAAATATACGGGCTTTGACTAATACTAGATTTGGCTAATACTAAACCTCTCACGAATACAGACAAACTTAGTAAGAACAAAGCTAAGTAATTATTATAACGTCTCACACATGCAATTAATACAGATTCAAACTTAAGAACAACCAAGCAAACTTCCTATAACCACTCCTAGATGGCACTGATGAAGGTACATTTTTGTTATAACCGCTCCTAGATGGTGCTGACAAACTATCTTTTCCTTTACACGGAATATTTATACCGATAGTAAAGTAACTGAAGTTTTGTTAATTTGTCAGTTTTCTTTCATGAAGCCGTAGTCTAGTGGATAACTAGGCGTCTTTCTGATCACAAGATGCCGAGTTCGAATCTAGGCTAGGGAGACCAGATATCTAATCATATCTGTGGTTTGAGGGTAGGAGGGCGGAAGTAAAGCAAATGGTGGTTGGCTCGATTCCAAGCTGACGGGATATGACTAGATATCTGGTCTCCGGCTGGGGCTGTTTTGCATAATTTTACTAAAGTATTTATGTATGTATATATATTTACTAAAAAAAAACCAGGAAAACGAAATTTTATATAATTTAAATAGTTCAGGGTAATGATTATACTACCATGTGTTCATATAGGGGCATAAAATATGCTGTACAAATTTTATTGTCTCCTGTTTATTTAATTATTGCTATTGCTGTAAAACTATATTTATTTAAAATAATAAAATGTTTTTTTTTGAAAATAGCCAAAAACGGCCAGCATTCTACAAATAGCTCCATATTACAGGGCCAGCTCTCAAAGTGTTAATACTCAGCTTATGGGAGGTAAATCTATTTATGGAATTTCTAAATCTACCTCCACCAGTAACATAAGAGAAAGGGATATTTTTTGTTTCATTTTATGAAAGTAGTTATTAATTATGTTGAAGAAAATAAAGCATCAACACATTGATGCCACAGAACTACTTGGCAGAATTAATTTGAACATTTTAATAATATTCTCTACCAGATGTAGGTAACTAGTAAATGGATTTATAAATTCATTGGGAGTAAATCAACTATAACGAGTTATTAAAATTATTTCATAACAGGTGAAATAAAACAGTCTAGCCTAATACCAAGAGCTGCAATAATTGTTTACAAATATACTAAGCCATAAGAAAATGTTCAAAAATGAACCAAGTAAACACGGATGTTCATATATATAATTATGTATATGATATAGGTTTGTAACCTTTTCACTAAAATTAGAGCCAAATGAGTAGCGTGTGATTGTAAAGAACAGTCTCTTCGTAATAAATGTTGGAGGTGCTGAGCAACTCTGTGATTAGGTACATCATTTCTAATTACATAACTACTTACTCTATATCACTGTGATATTGCACTTACTAATACGATTCTACTATTGTCAAACATTTATTTACATTGTTTTTGTCTAACATAATTATCTAACAATTCATTTTTTTCCTAACATTGCACTAATTTGTGTGTAATTAAATGCAATTACATCAATTAAATAAATGTAACACAGTTATTAACACCACCTCTATATGTTATAGACTGGGCTGTAAACAATACATGCACATTCTGTCATTTTAAAGTGGTTGACTGGAGCTATTTAGTTGGTGTCGATCTATTGTTTTGTTTAAACTTCCATTTCTTCCACAGTGTAACTTAATCTCTGGTTTAAACTATACATTAACAGTTTAAACTATAAATTTACAGTTTAAAATATAGATTAAAAGTTTAAACTTAGATTAAAAGTTTAAACTAGATTAACAGTGTACATTATAGATTAACACTTTAAACTTAGATTGATACATGAGATATTGATGTGATTTTGTTTTAAATTATTGTTTTAACCAAATTCAAGTTAATCATGAGTTTAAATCTTGATTGAAAAAGTAACCCTAGTCAAGCAATATTATATACAATTTAGCAGTATTTTTGAAAATTAATTTCATAATATGAAAATGTAGATATCGGTATATTTAATTAAGACTTTAAAATATTTAATAACATAGTTTTAAATAATCTTTCCCTGTTGTTTTAGTTTTCTACCTTCACATTTCATGTATTAATTTGAAATAAACTCAATGTATTATATTAGTAATAACTTAATTAATGTAATATATTATGAAATTAGTGTACTTTACTACAATATTTATATTTATACACGTATTTCCTATGGTATTGATCACTAATATATTAAGATAAGTATCAAAAAATGCAACCTAAATTGAAATCATTAGCTTCTTGTTTATAAGGGGGGATGTTTTGAAGCAGAGTCCACACATCTTCTAGGCACATTATGGAATAGAACTAGTCAAAACTGTTTGCCCAATTTTTGTTAGATAAAACGTAATAGATTATGAATAAACTCATGGCCACCATCAGAAAAAGTTCATATAGATAACATTTTGTTTGCAAAAATACCATCTTTGTTTATGTATCCATATAAGTTTAGTGGGCCGGGTGGGCCCCAAACTTAATCCTAGATACACTACTGAATTATGACAGAAAATATGTAAGTTTACTATTAGTCTTCTTGGTTGCTGAGCCTTAAATGATTTAAAAAGACTAATTGTGTTACTTTATCCTAATCTCGCATGAACTGTAAGCTCTACTTTATTGTACACACTCTGGTGTTTTTATTACCCACTGAGCCCCTACAAACCCTTCTCTAAGCAAACTCCAAATGCTAGTCAATTATTTTTTGTTACAGTCTTCTACAACTACATTGTTCGAGGGAAGTGCCAATTACATATCTCTAAAAAAAAACAATTATTATAATATTTCAGTTGCTGTAAAAACATTTAACTTCTTAAAATATTGGTTTTGGTTTAGTACATGTGCTATGAAAATAATGTAAACATTGTTTGACTTGTTGAAACAAACTATATAAATTAATTATAATAGTTTGAAAGAATGATAAAACTATGTATAAAATGGATTTGTATCTTTAATAAATCAGTTATTTTTTTGACTTTGCTTTAGTTGTTTGCAAATATTTTATTCCACTTGCATTTATTTTCTTGAGAATATCCAATATAAATCCCTACTGATACAAATAGCAGTAATTCCAACCACGGTTTTTTAATGAATAGATAATTTAATTAATAATTTGTGAAATAAGCTGCTGGCTCATAAAGCTAAACTCTAAAGATATGTCTGCATAGTAAGATTTTTCTTGTTAATTTAAGGTCTAAATTACATAAGTAAGAAAATTCTATTATTTAAGAAACATCTATAATTTGCAAGCCTTACGAATGCTATATCATGCGTTCATAAATTCCAGACTTCAATACAGAATACAGTGCTGGGGAGAGGAATTTATCTAATCTTATTAAACTAGCAATTCTTATATATTTGTATATAAATTTATTTCGTAGATCTCGCTAATGGCTCTAACGATTTGGATGAAAATTTGCAAATAGGGGTTTTTTGACGTCAGGAATCGAATGCGCTAGGTCTTATGTCTGCAAAAATGCGCTAAGTAGCTCTTTTCGCCTAAAGTAATCCCTGAATTTCTTTTAGCCTATATACCAACACTGAAGTCACTAAATAGATACATTTATTATATTCTAATAAAATTGTACTAATTGCACTTATGTTTTTTATTTTTTTATTTAAATAAACAGTTTATATGTACGTAAGATTGAAAATATTCATATTTATTCAGTATGTTATTCGTATTTACTTACTTTTCCCTAAAAAAAAAACAATAATTTTACAAAAAAAAAAGTCGCCCAGGTACTATAGTCTATACCTCCTCAGGATGAGGCACAACCAGTCGACCGTACTAATTACTGCAATTACTAATTAATTGTAATGTCATTATGCAAACTTTTTTAATTGAAAAAAAAACTTAAAACAAAATATTTCACACACTGTGTTTTGATCGCCTGATTATTTTGATACCATATATGAAAGAAATCAGTTAATTTTGGGGAAAGTAAAGTAAATAATTAAATCGTAAATGTTTTCAAAAATTAATAATGTTTTATCATCACGAATACAGAAATAAATATACATTGATTATAGATTGATGAGTTCTATAAAAACCTCTTACTTACTACTGTACTGTACACAATAATCAATCATCACCATAAAGTGGCCAGACAGTTTTTTTGTTAATTAAACTGAGGTGGTATAGACTATAGGCCTTTAATTGTCACCAAAAAACATTTTATCCACATTCAACTTTTCAAGAATAAAAGCCATAATTCATTTCCTTTATTTAAAAAACTAAAAATATTCCTCTGAGTCATTGATATACATCCATACTAATATTATAAAGAGGTAAAATTTGTTTGTATGTAGGGTGTAATCTCTGGATCTACTGAACCGATTGAAAACATTTTTTACTAACAAAAAGCTCCACTATATCTGAGTTACACAGGCTAAAATTCATTTTGAGAAAACTAATTTTATTTCAAAATTTTAATATTTGTAATTTACATTAATATCATAAATATGTAAAATTTGTTTGTTTATGTGGGATAATCTCTGGAACAACAAGCTTGTAACAAGAAATGTTATACTTTCCTTAAAGCTAGAGAGCTAAAATTTTGTACGTTTATTTCTTACAAGATGCACAGAAAAAGTTAACCAGTTTTCCAGTTAGTTAATTGCTGCTAAGAAATAACTCCTAAAACAATAAATATAAATTCTACTAACTCCCCATAAATCTAGAGAGCTGAAATGTGTCACTTGTAACATATGCAGTTATTCAAATGCGTATAAATTAAGAAAATAGTAGCATTATTATTATTTTTACTTTTTATAATCAATGGTCATCACAGAGAAATATATTAACAAAGAATATTTATAAAGCAGATAGTTATTTTCAAAATAAGTTACATTTGTTAAGCAGACAGTTTTAAATTAGTTAATAGGAAAGGACAGTACAATTAATTGTAAAGTAAAGAATAGTTTGAAAGCATATTTGAAAAGTTTAAAAAGTACCGAGCTTGAATAGACAGGCTGCACATTGGGGTTCACTGTATTAAAAGCTTCCAGAAAGTTCGAGAAAGATCTAGAACATTTGTCGGAAGTTAGGCTTGGCGCCTATAGAAAAACCGCATGGATTTAGCTTCAGTTCTTAGATAGACTCACAAGGAGGTGAATGTGTAGGTCTGCACAGTTTATATGGAGAAGTGTTTCTAAATGATGTAATTTAGATTATTTTAATTATGAGTTAACTAAACACTGTTTAAATTATCAATTGATGCATTGTCTACGCAATTGTGTTCAGAGACCTATGGTAGTCTACGTGGAAAACACGTTTGAAAACGTTGTACATTTTTATTTTTAAAAGATGCAAAAATTTAGGTGTGAGCTAAATAAAAATGTGTTTTAATCAATTTGGAAATTCATTGAAATTTATAAAAGTGACAATTTTTAAAACTAAAGAACTAACGGTGAGTTTTAACAATTTTTTATTAACGACAACCAAACAGCGTTCGGGAAAAAATCATGCAAGTATTAGTTATAAGTATATTTAAATTTTTGACAGTGTCTGCTTCTTCTCTCTTTTTATTTGATATATTTATTGAGGAATAGTATATTTCATTACTAGTACCGAAAGTGGCACTTTCCGGTGCGCGCCCAAGTTTCATGTGTGAGGCGGAGCCGAACACAGGAATATCGAATTTCACGTGTGAGGCGAAGCCGAGCATGTGAAAGTGTGTTTCACGTACGAGGCGAAGCCGAGTACGGGAATAATTGGAGCAAGTGCCGGAAAATCACTTTCGGTACAAGTTATGAACGGTACTTTTCATCACGACGCAAAAATACACACAATGCTGAAGAAGAAACCTCAGTAAAATGCAAACTATTATATTTCTCAATTAACATTTTTTTATAATAACAAATTTACTATAATAAGCCTACATAACAACGTAACAATTAGAAGTTCAAGGTTATGTTTATTGTGCAGTTGTAAGAATAAACGGCAAAGCGACGTCAGAGCGCGTAGCGGGCAAATGGAAAACTAATTGAGAGCAAGGGAAAACAAATTTAGAGCAAGGGAAAATCAGCTGATCGTTTTTCCCTTGCTCTAAATTAGAGCTTGGGAAACGATCGTTTTCGTTGCTACCAGCTGACATCGAAAGTAGCTACTTTCGGTACGGAGTGATGAAAACTAAATTACTAATATAGAAAATTTTAATGTACTCATTTTAAAATACAAAATTCTTTATTTTGATGTTCATAAGATTAAATATGTTCAATAAGATGATTGATTAAAATCTTAAAGTCAGTCATTATGTGAGTCGATTTCTTTTGTTTTGCATCCACGATTCAATTCCAGTACATATTATTCATAAATTATATTATAAAAAAAAACCATTTGAATATCGATTGCTTGCATCTAAGGGGTAAAATGGGGCAATTACACCTCTGTGTTATAATTTCCATTATGTAATTACCTCTATGTTGTAATCTACCATTACTTTAGGCAGAATGTACGCAGAGATATAACATTTTTAACATAGGTGGACTGGCTGCGCTTCGAAACATGAGTTTTCAAACTGATGGAAAACACCAGTCGCATAGCTGATCATGTATATAAAATTGATTGATGGGAAAACATCACTAACGCGATGGATTTTTTTGCCAGGAAATTTATATCTTATGTTGGATTTTAAACTCAACTATTGTACTTGATATTCATTTCATTAACTTTTTATTTTTTATGAGCCAAGCCATGGGTACCTGTTTATATATTATAAAGTACTACAGAATTTTTATAGAAGGAGCAGAAATACTTGCAATGTCCAAATTTATGATATAACAAGAAATAGGTCTACTGCCCAGATGCATATAAAAAGACCAAAAGTTAAAAGAAATTGCTTCAAAAAGTCTTTTTTATATATTGGTTTAAAAATATTGAATGAATTACCTTTACAAATAAGCAAAGAACGAAAGATAAAAGCATATATGTCGTGAGTGAAGGGTTAGCTTTGGGGTTTCGAGTCCTGCGATGAGCTATTTAAGAATCTGGTATAGTGAATGTTTTATGCATTGATGGTTAAGTATGGGTGAAAGTGTTTTTATCTATTTACATGTATGGCAGTTTATAAATGTCTGAGTGTATACAAGTATGTGTGTAAGCAATTGTGTGTACAGTATTTGGATTTAGTGTTTTGACTTAATTATGTATGAAGAGCCCTGCTAAGATGTACCACTGCAGAAAAGTCAAGTATTAAAGGTAGACTAATTATTTTTTATTCATTTCAGTATTTATTATTTTGTACTTTAGTTTAGTTTAAGAAAATAAAAATATGCTAATGCATTCGTTCGCTACGCTCAAAAGTGTTATTTTGTAAGTTATTTTTTTAACTTTATATTATTTAAAAGACGGAAAGAGATATGCAACATATGGTCTAGGGACTATTATTCACCGTCAGGTGAAAATTGCATTTTAGAGCCCTAGCAAACGAGTGCATCAATCAGCTGATTTTTATTTTCTTAGCTCTTTTCCTCCCCTTCCAAAAAAAAGTTGGCAACATTTTTACAGTTCCTTAAACACCAGAAAAAGTGTTGTAATAGGTATGATAGAGGTTTTGCGTTGATGTAGCAATCCATTAAAATTATATCCAGATGTATCAGGACTTATTTTACACTCTTTATATTATAAAGATAGTTGGAGAAAAGTAAGAAATATTATTATTAAATACACCTACTTACAAAATTATTTATTTCCAGCTATTAAGGAAAAATGAAGGAAATTTCCAGTTATTTATACATATTATTAATAATTTGTATGAGTGGATGATTTAATACCAAAATTATGTCTTTTTAGAAATGCACATCTACAATATAATTTGAATTGCAGTGCCCAAATCCTAGATAGCTCCACTTGCCCCACTCTAGCAAAACCCTTTTCAACATTGTCAAAAATGTATATCTTCTCACAAAAAAAAAGAAAAAATTTGCTTTTCCTTATCAAACAGGTAGTTTTTTACTGTGTGTCAAAAATAGTAACTTTATGAATGGGATTAAATCAAGATGGATCATTAACTTCATAACCTCAATATAATTTTAGATTAAAACTCCAAAGAAGGTAGTAAGATTAAAATAAAAGAATTTTTTAAATGTTTAAAAAATTACAAAAAAACTAGTTTTCTATATAAATTTTTGGAATTTCTAATAGCTTTTCTGGGCAACATAACAGTAAAGAAATAATAATACTCACGCAGCATTCTCGAAACTGTTTAGCGTCAATGGGGGAAGTGAAGTTTAGGCCCCACGTATCGTTGGTCATTGGATCTTTCCAGTACACAAAACATTCTGATGCTTGTCCAATCCTAGTGCCTGAACAAAATAATTCAACGCTTAGTGTACAGTATTTATTTAAACTGATTTAGATCAAAATATTTTCAAAGTCTTACATAATATATTAATATTACTTTATATGAACCTATTACTATCTATTGCTGACAATTTTCTTAAACTTTTTTAAATCCTGTTCAACATACTTATTATATGATAAATTCTATGCTGAAGTAATTAAACATTCTCAACTATCAATACAAGGTAGGACCAAGAATATATTTTCATACAAGCAACAATTCCTTCTCAATCACTACTAATAAAAAACAAGAATCGTTGTTTTTGCTCTTTTAATAAGACCTTTCAAATTGATTGTTTCTTCTATTACAACCCTACTGGATCTAACGCTCTAACACATTCGCATAAGGGTCTGATGTAGGGGCAGCCATCTTGGACTTTTATGCCGTAAGAGCAATGTTAAATTTAAAACCATTTATTTAGTTTGTTTTTATCATAAAATTGTTTTTAAGGTCTCATTTTAACTACAGTCACAATACGTTTTGCCATTCACATTTTTTAAATCCCGTACATTTGTCACGTAATTGACATTTTTTAAGTACCAAGTTTGAACTTTTTTCCTTACACAGTAAAAAATGTATAATTAAATGTGAATCACAAGCCGGATCAGCATTTTTTTAAAGAATAATAGGGTGGAGTTGCCCGTCGCTTGTAAATTAAAAATTAAAAATTTAGTATTTGTTTTTTAATTTCTTAATTATTGAGTAGGCATAAATGCAAAAAGAACTTAAAATATGAATAATATTATATCACATGAAAATTAAATTAAAAATATAGATTGAATAAAAGCATTTAAAATTGGTAGAAGAACATTTTTTATCTAGATATGGTCCTGCTTGTTGTGATAAAGCTTGCCAGGAGCTTTGTGAAGGAAGCTGTTCAAATTGACAACCACTCACTTCTCTACTCTCCTATTCGCTACTGCCTAAAGGACTTGATTTGTGGCGCCTGATATATAGATGATATTTCATAATATTTATTTTCTTTCCTACTTTTGACGATAAAAAGTTAAGTAATTTGTAAGCTATAAATATAAATAAGATGTTCCATTAAACAATTTGTTTCTTGAATTGTAATTAAATATTAGCCCAGTCAATCTCTGCATAAATAAGCACCGAACTGAGAAAAAAATCAGGCCTAAAGAAAAATTGTCTTTAGCACTTCTTGACAGTGAAAATAACATAAATAAAAAAAACTTGACTTCCATAGGGGTACAATTAATTAATATATTCACGTGTGAAGGTGTATTTTTTTATATTTTTGAAAATTACCAGAAAACTAGAGCTTTTTCAGCAAAAATGCAGGAGACCAAAATTTTAACTTATAGAACTCTAAACAATTTGCTTTTTTTATTATCTCCATAGCACTTACGGATCACGAGATATTTTGTCATTTGAAGTTTAGTAGCGTGAATCGCCCTCGTTATTCTAGCAAAATATGATGTTCAATCATCAAATTACTCAAAATAAAAGCTTGGTATAATACTTGTACCCTAAAAAGCAATAAATCTCTTTCCTGAAAGCAGTCAAATATATTTTTTTCATGATGATCTTTTTATTAATGCATGCAAGTGCATTTAAAAAAAGAATAAATCGAATAAATTCTGAAGGCTTTGATAGATGAGAGTTTGAAAAGACTTTATTAAAAAATGTAATTAAGTTTTTACATAACGGATTATCATTTCAAAAAGTTAAATTACAATAATAATACACGCTTAACTGTCGGAACTACTAGCAGATCCAGGATCTGGATCTGCTTCCTCTGAATTCATGACGTCAATTTCCTCAAAATTTCCGTAATTTTTGTCACTACCGCTATCAGAATCATCTTCGTCAATATCTCGACGTTCATTTTCAAGATCTTCATAACCATCACTATCACTTTAACATTCTTCATCCTGTATCTTTCCTAAATTCGTGCAATTAGTGGATTTACAGGAACCGCAAACGGATGAACACTTCAGCCCAGATTTTCTACACGTATAAGACGATCTATTATACCCAGTTGTACAGTTGCAGAATAACATTTGTAAAATTTCTTTAGACGAAGGTGCTTTTAACATTTTGACTGGGGCCAATATATCATGCACCTTCCAGCCCCAATTATCTGCCGGCAGATCATTAGACATCCATATCTGAACTTGAAGATAAACTCGATAAAAATGCTGGGCAGCTGCATCATCAGTCGGCGGGAGATTTTCCAATTTAACGGGTTTTAAACCTTTTCTTTTATTACTTACTTGCTTGAATTTTAAAAAATATCAATTTATTCACACATGCTATATTTTTAGGAGAATTATACAAATTCAACAAGAAAATTCTTCCACTTGTCTTGATAGCCTCGTGCGTTTGATTTGGTAAAAGGAACGTTTCCATGGCTTTTGTCAATTCAACATTTTTCTTGCGTTTTTCAATATTGTTTTCCCCTTCCCAAAAAAGGAAGCACTTACGGCGTGTAAAAATAGGATACATTTTTTACAATGTTCATAATTATCGAAACTATTATTAGAGTAAACTTTCTGTTCTGAGTTTCCTTTCGATGGCTTTAAAAACAAGATTTTTTCAGTACCAGGCGTCAAAGCTGTCAATAAAACTAAAATATCGGTATCCTCAGAAACAATCACTGCCGTTAACTTTTTGATAGAAAGAGCAGTTCTAACTATTAATAAATCTGCGTCATCTTCTGCCTTTTTCACATCAAAATTCTTATTGGTAAAATATTTTTTCAGAAATTCTATGAAACGTTTTTGTTATTAATATTCGAAAGGAAGCTTTCCTGACCAACAGTAGCGTACATTTCTTCATCAAAGTGTACATCGGGCGAAGAGTTTTTATTATTACGACGTGTTCGTTCTGTGCCCTTAATACTATTGCGATTAAGTATAAAAAATGTTATAGCTGGATCATAAAGCTAAATTTTGGGATGATACACAAAATCAAAATAATAAACACCACAAATATAAATTAAAATCCAGTACCGGTACCGAGTATCTAGGCTATAAAATACACTTCTTCTGTAATATACACTGAGAACTTTATAAATAAATTGGTGATTAAGTGGCAGTAAATATAAAATCTGAAAAAAATGTTTTGATGGTTCTGTTCTGCATTTATGCAAAGGTCAATCTCTACCACTACAAAAGTTATTACCTACCTGGTTGTACAAGCCGAACATCGAGGATTTTATCAACTTGGCTGTTGTAAGCAGTAATGTGGAAGACACATTCGGGAGAGTCCTGAATACATGTAATGTTAACAGGTACTAGATCCTCTGATACTTGTTGCCATTTCACTGTACCCGCTCCACTCGCACTCACGTGGAACACTTCCGCCCATAATCTAAAACAAGTTGCTTAATGATAAACAATGTTTAAGAAACAATGTCTATTTTGTTTATGCAATGCTTCAAAGTGTTTGAGGTATTTTTACATAAAAATAACTCCAAACATTAGTTGACATACTATACTGAGCTCTTTTGATGCTTTTTTAATCTGTTTTGGTCAAATTTTAGCGACATTGTATAGTATAAATAGGATTTTATGATAGATTGTG
>JAGFPH010008779.1:615-19365 GCA_018207615.1 Philaenus spumarius
TTTTTTTTTTTCTTTTTAAGTGTACTAAATAGTTTTCCTTTGCTTTTCCCTAGTATCCTCCTTTATATTGTTCCATTACAGTTTCCTTTCCTTAATTGATTCCTAGGTTATAGCTTACTTTCTTCCTTCCAGAATCCTAACTACTTAGACTCTCCTAACTAATTTTACGCATAATTACCTTTTTTTCCAAGTAATATGCAACCCCTATATACCCCTTACTCGTATATTAGGACATTCCAGGCTCCTGAATTGTTTGTAGATTGCATTCAAACGTTTTATTCCTGGATCTGTATGTACAATTTACTTTAAAACAACAAGCAATGCCTTTGCGTGTAACCGAAAAGTGCTTAGGCCTTACCCTGTATCTATCAATGAGTCGAGTTATTTATTTAGGCCTACTTCATTCATTGCAGCGTACTGTGTTCTCTCTCCCCACTGCCTGACCTTGATCTTGTTTCCGCTCAGCTGTTTTCAACCATCCCCTCCTGGCTAATTTGTTCTCTGCCCTTTACAATCTCATCGCACCGCTTGTGTTTACATACAATCAAAATATTTACATTTGGGATTCCCCAGTATGGCTAATCACTTTATGCATTAGGCCTACCTTTTCTTCAATACAATAATATTTACAGTGTTAATTTATTTTTGGATGACAACTTTACTTATTGAATATATGGTTTGAGATCTCGAACATCGTATTTTCCCTTTATTCTTCCTGTAACCCGGTCTTCTACAATATAGGTTTTATTTCCTACTCTTTCATTTATTCGGAAAGGTCCTGTGTATAAAAGAAACAGTTTTCTGGTCTCGCCTTTAAATTTACTCGCCATAATGCTAGTGTTCTGTGTTACTAACACTAAATCCCCTACATTGAAGTTTGTAAATCTGCGACCATGGTTTTGTTTAGCAGCTCGTTGGTTTCCGGCCCTTATGATCCTGGCCTGGCACTTCTGGTGTTTTTCGCGCACCGTTTCTTCTCCTGGATTTGGTTGTTCCCTCGGGAAGACTTCATCCCACACGTACCTCGCCTCCTGGCCAAACTGTATTTCCTGAGGGGTGTATCCTGTGGTGTCGTGCGGCGTTGTGTTTAGAACGTCCTGTATATATTCTAGGTATTGTTTCCAATTTGCCTGTCGGTTGTAGCAATATGTTCTAAGCATTCGCACAATTTCTCGGTTCACCCTCTCCGCCAGATTTACTTGTGGATGTCTTATAGGGATTAGTACATGCCGAACTCTTTCTTCCTGGATCCACTCCTTCCAATTCCCTGAAGTAAACGCCTTGCCATAATCTGTTAGGATACTTTCGGGTTTACCAACTTCTGCAAAGTACTGCCTCATTTTATCTATACTATTTTCGGTCGTAGGATTTCTTACTGTGTATAGTTTCACATATTTAGAGAAAATATCCACTACCACTAATATATGTTGTACATTTCCTAAACCTCTTGGCAGTGGTCCTAAGAAATCAATCGCCACTACTCGGCCTATATTATTTGTTATTATTGGCCTACTTTGACCTATTAAATATTGGTTCGGGTATTTCGCTCTTTGACAAATATCGCACTTTCTAATCTCTTCCATAATTTGATTATTCATATATTTAAAATGCCACCTATTTTTAATCATGTTATATATCTTATTTCTTCCTGCGTGACCGTACGTTTCGTGCACGTGTTTTATAAATTCTTTTACCGTGTTCTCTGGTACTACAATTTTCAATATTCCATTTACAAATTTACATAATACATTATTTTCAATTCTATAATCTACTTTATTTACAATATCCTGTATTATTTCTAAGCATTCAGGGTTTGCCATCTGTCTGTTTCTCCAATCCTGCAATAATTGTGTAAAACCTGGATTCATCCTTATTTGTTGGATTCGCACTCTCCGTTGGTCTTCCTGTCCTACGCTGTTTTCGTTATTTATGGGAATTGGGTAATTACGATTCACAAAGGTGTCTGTTGCATTAACCTTCAGCTCATGAACGCAATTTTTACAAAGTCCCGGCAATTCAGAAAAAACTGTATTATATTTTTCTATTAATTTCTGCAGTAGGCCTTCTTGTTGTTCCGTTAGTATAGTACCATGACTATACTCCTTTGTTAAAGTTATCTTATTGCATTTCTTCATTGGAACCGCTACATGCCCTTTTGCTCGGGTTACCGTCTCCCCTCCTTGTCTAAGACCACACAGCTGATCTTCAATTAGGCCTACTTTCTCTTTGAACCTAATGTGTTTCCTACTTAATTTGGTCTTATTTACATCAGAAGTAGCAGTGTTTTTAAATCTAACTTTCGATATTTTTCCACGCATATTTAACGGTAGATTTTGGTTACGTGTTTCTGCTCCTCCTACAGATATTAATTCTTTATAAGTTGGTTTATTGTTTTTATATTTTTTATTATTTTTATTATTCATCGAGTGGTCGGAAAAATTGCAGTGTAGTGTAGTGCTCGACTTCGCCTTATTTGGATTACAACGTTTACTAGAATATACACAGTTATGGATACATTGATTGCGCCGCGACGCTTTGTTGGTAATTGGAATCTTTTCACCATTATACCTAACATTAATTGGAACATTAATCCTTTTTAATGCCCTATCACGCGGAATCTCGTCCTTGGCTTCTTTTGATAGCATCTTCGGTACGATATTTTGTTTGGCTTTCTGCCCCTTCCTTCGTTGAACTGACACCTCCCTCGATATCATCTTATTCAACCTCTCTTCGTTTTGTATCCTAACCTTATTGTTTTTCCTAGCTGTTGTCTCCGGCTTCCTGTCTTGACTGCTGCCGCACTTCCCTTCCATTACATCATTAATGCCTGTCTCACCTACTTCCGGTCCATTAACGATTTCAGCTTTGTTTACTAACTCGTTCATACTATTTTGATTAATATTTACTTTATTTGTTTTGAGTGTAGTATTCGTTGCCTCGATTTCGTCGGATTTAATTACCTCCGATTTAATTAAATTGCTCTTTTTATTGGTTTTATAGTATCGGGAATTAATATTAAAACATTTTCCTTTTAACCGTGTTATTGCAACTTTTTTATCAATAAACGGGATTTTAACATTTTCCTGACCTATTTTGAACATTGCAAATTTTTCTTGCATGTTTATTTTTGCCTGTAAACTATATAAAAGGTCACATCCCATAATTATCCTAGATTTTAGACCTTTTACTACCAAAAATTGTAAATCTACGCTTTTGTCAACCAGTTTAACTTCGATTAGGACTTGCTTGCTGATTTTTTGCACCTTTCCTTTTAATGCACCAATTATCTCCAAACACGCTACCGGTAATTCTAAGATTTTGACATCTTCCGCCTTCAATTGCTCGAGGTAATCTTGCTGGATAACGCTTACTTCGGCTCCGGTGTCAATTTCCATGTAACTAGCATTCGTTCCAAGTTCTACTGGAATCGCGGGTATTTCTTCTAACGGTTTTTCCTCTATAACTGGTTCATCTCTATTATCTAACAAGTCTTCCCTAATATTTACATTTAAACTACCTAACTGTTTAGGCTGACGTTCACGCTCCTTTTCGACGGTTTTTTCGCCTACTTCAGGTTCGATTCTACTACAAGGAGTAACTTTTTTATTTCCTAAATTTTCGGTGTTTACACGCGTATTTAATTTTTTAATATTATTTCTTTGTTTTTTTGTTTTTTCATCGGCCCTGTCATTCCGAAAAAATCCATCCTTTGTCAGAACCTCATTTCTTAGTTTTTCGGCTGTTGGTTAGGATTTGAGTTGGAAGGACGTGGTTTATTGGAGTTTGGGTGATTAGAGTTACTTGGGTTTTGAGCATAGGATCTGTGGATTGGTGGGTTATTCCGAGGTGTGAAATTATGCCTGTTTTGCGTTTCCTGAGCGTCTTGGGGTCTACTTCGCCGATTTTCCTCTATCATGTCAACATTATTTAAGAAATCTATCGCGTCTTGAATGGTTTCGCTAGGTTTACCTATGCTGGCTAATCTTATTTGCTCGCTGAAATGTTGCATCACCGTGAATACAAGGAAACTTTCAGGTAGGGGGGGTTCTAAATCTCGCGCTTTGTTTACTACCATACAGAAATATTCGGTTCTGCTAGCGTTTCCCCTTTCTACATACCTATTATTTTCTATATAATTCCTGACCGCTTTTTGTTTTTGGAGCGACCAGTAATTACTCAAAAAAGCCTCCCTAAACTCGGCATACTTCATCTCTTCGCGATCTGTTATATTATACCATTCGAGTGCGTATCCCTTTAGATGGCGTCTTATGAATTTTATTTTCTCCCTATCTTCTAAATAAGGATTCAACTCGTCCATTAACCCTTCTATTTCTCTTAAAAATTGTTTCGGCCTCTCTTTACTATTTCCCCAAAATTCAATTTTATTTATCTCGCTGTCAAACCGCGGCATTACAATTCCTACATTCCTACTCCCACTTCCCTGGCTTATCACGTTTCCTATCTTCTTTTCAACGCTCTGCACCCGACTTTCCATTGTTCGAAACCCTTGGTCTACGTTGTCTTTCATGGTGGTTGTAGTTTCCTCCAGAAAATGGATAGCGCCTTCAATCTCCCTAATCTTCTCTTCTCCCTTGGTGTGTTGTTCCTTACACCTCACGCTTTCTTCCTCCAGGCTTCTTTCCAGGTCTCCCAGCTTTCCAGAAATAACTTTGTATAACTCTTTCTGCTCCTTCTCTCGCTGTAGCCTTTCTGCTGCCCTTTCTTCCCGGATTTTTTCATCCTTGAGCCGTCTTCGTTCCTCTTTCCTCTCCCACTCTTCTTGTTTTTCTTTCTGCCTGGCCTCCTCGATTTCCTTTTCCTTCTTCGCCCTTGCCTCCAGTTCTTCTTGTTTTTCCTTCCGCCTGGCCTCCAGTTCTTCCTGTTTTTCCTTCCGCCTGGCCTCCAGTTCTTCTTTATCTTTCTTCGCCCTTTCTTCTTTATCCTTTTTGTATTGTTCGAAGAACTCTTTCATCGCCTTATCCGCCATATTAACTTTTTGCTTGTTTAAAATTTGTTTTAATTATATTTAATTGTTTAAATTTTTTAAATTTGTTTTTATCTGTCGCGTCGGAAAACTCCCAATTATTTTTAATTAAATTTACTCCTATTCTTTAGGCCTACGCCCCCCAAGCTTCCGATTTTACCGCGACAAATTAAATATACTGGTTAATTATTATTATTTGTTTAATTTTCACTCCCCCTCTGAACCTTAATACGACACGAAACCGGGAAATATTTCAGACACGGGAAATAGCAGTAGTATGGCTTAATATTACACACAATTCTAAAGCTAACATACACAGTTTTAAGCACAAATAATTTTACGTTAGTTCTTTGACCTATTTTTCACTTTTGGTTAACTTTTTAACCACAAGTGAAATCGGCCAACACCGAAGGGCGCCAATTCTTCAACGAGTCGAGCCCCACGTTGGCTGCGCCAATTCTACAACGAATATTCTTTTCTAGAGGAATTAAGTTGTAGAATAATTTGTTTTGGCCACAACTGCAACGCGTCGTTTTTCACGCTGGCAGCGCCAATTCTACAATGAATCCCCTTTTTAGAAAATTCTTCGTTGGAGAATAAGTTATTTCCACCTACTGGAAGTCTTATAGGCAATCTCACTTTGTTTGGCCTAGGTGAAATAACTATGTGTCGAATACTCAGTTCACTGACTATTCTGACAAAAAACTTTACTTTATACTTCCAGTAATTTATTTTTAATTTTAGCTCAGTAAGAACACAAGTTAATAATTTTACTTTTTGTAAACCTCTGAAGAGTGAGTACACTGGAACTAACCTTGTAAATAGCTTATTTGTGCTTGCAATTATTTTATGAAATTTCACTTTATCGATTCATAATCTAAAATTCATAAACTATTGGGATATTTGAATACTAGGTGTTTTTGTAAATAATAACCTTTTATAAAACAAAATAAAATTTTAATAATTTCTTTTTTCTAATTTTAAACATAAAACAAAATTCTTGTATTTAATATTTTCCAAATAAAACCAAATAATAACTTTCTTCTCAAATAAAATAATAACTTTTTTAAAACTATAAGGCAGAACTAATCTCTTAATTTATTATAGTTTATTTTAATATTTTATTACTCAATTGAATGTAATTTATACTTTAATGAAAATTTGAATTTACGATTTAATGAATTTACTTCTTTAACTAATTACAAATTTCTTAATCTAACATCCTCAGTAACCCAGTATTTAAAATAAATTTATTTGAATTTACTTCAGGCAATTTAATGGGGACTAACGTATTTTACGCTTCTACCGACCTTTTCACACTTGTCCAGGCGTCGCGACGTTGTGGTGAAATCCGCGAACGCTGTCTAGTGATGACAAGCTACAGATGTTCTGCGTGCTGATAGAGTTGTCTTGTGGGTGAAGGTGGAGTCCTGTAGGGTTGTCTGGATGTATGATGGATGTCTTCTTAAAGATGGATGTGGTGATGCCGTGTCTGCAATCCCGGTTCGTCTATTCCCTCGTAGCTACAGTTGCATGTCCTAGTGGCCGCCTGGTGGTGTCCTGGAGTCCTGTCTGGAAGCTATACGAATCACTCCATGTATCAGCTGTCCTGTAGGCTATGTTTTTCTTCCAGAAAATCCCAAGTTAGGCCAACTTGTATAGACTAAGTTGCCACTGAAGTCCTTGTAGAGTTAATGCGGTGTCTATTGCTGCATCCCAGATGATAACCGCAATGACGTATCTTCTTACTTGTTATAGAAATTTAAAGTTTGACGAAGAAAATACTCAGCTTCTAGCACGCTAAAGTATTTTATAAAAAACAAGTATCTGCTCTCGATGCGTTAACTTACATCGCAGAAAATATAATCTCGCGCGTTATGTTACGTCGACGAAATAATAATCCTCCCGAGTTTCCCCGAGCAATCGTTTATATAAGGTTTTTCGGCACTATTTCATTGCCAACCTAAGCTTTATACCACTGTATTTCCATAATGCTTTAAAATCCATTTTTTCGCCAATTTCAAACTTCTAGTCTACGTAACTTTTCATCCTGAATTTTATTATAATTTTTTCATAATTTTGTAACATGATTTAGCCTTTGTTTTAATTAAGTTTCTATTGTTTCTTTGAGTACGCCCCTTTTCGTAAACTGGTCACCCTGTTCTCCTTCCATCAGTCTCGTCTTTGGACCTCCCCTCTACTGTCTTGCGTTCTTATCTGGCTTCCCTCAGTTTTGTGCTATGGAAATTCTTTTTCCATGTAACTCTTCCAGGGTTTATCCGATTTTCCTGAACCTGACATCATTTTCCTCAGCTCGTTGTTACCTTTCCACACGAACTCGAGTGACGTTCGTACGACTCCTGGTTCGCGTACACGACCCGCGCGCGTTTTTCCGCGGCGATTTTTCCCGGAAAAGTCTTAACTTCACACTTCTTTCGTTTTTTCTTTTTCCACTTTTCTTGTCCATTAGTTTGCATTCACTAGCCGGATTTTCATCTCATTTCGGCCTCTGGTTGTCTTGCTGTGAGGTTAGGGACTTCAACGATTTTTCACAAACTAGGGTTTTACTTTACTCCCGAAACATATTTCAAATACTGGATTATTTTTACATAGCTACTTCATTTACCTACTATTTACTATTTTGAATTGTTACAAGTTTGAGTTTAAATTTTCCATTAGCTGTAAAGGTGCAAATTCTATCACCTTTTTCCTTTTATAAATTTTCTAGTTTTTCTTTTACATTATAATTTACATTTATCAATACTAAAACTTGTTTTAGTTAGAATTTAAAAAACTTTATTTTTAACCTACTTTTTTATCCTTTAAACTTTATGAATTACCATTAACTTTTTTATATGACAAAATTTCGCTAAAACTTATTTCACCTTTATTTTAGGCCTTTTTAAGAAAAGCCTAAAAAACCTTTTCTTTTTTAAATTAGAGGAATTTTGAAAATTTTCTCATTCTTTGAAAGCTCGTATCTTACGTAACTTTATGATTTTTTAATATCTAATCTTGCAGTAAATACACCCGCGGTTAGCGTAATGCATTTCCCGAAGATTTTTATTTTTTATTCAAATCTTGGATTTTGGCTTCCCGTAGGAATCTTTTAAGTAATTTTTATAAGTTCCCAATCCTTTTCAGACAGGCAGGGTCCAAAAGTTTAATTCTACCCGATAACAGACCGCCCGCGTATACATGCTGATCTCGTGACCTACATTTGGCTTTAACTCCCTGCAAGTCCATATTATTCAAACTTACAAAATTAATTGCAAATTTAAACTCAAGACCTACAACGAGTTTTGTCCGTTGTAGTACTTAAGTGATAGTTTATTGATTCTCCATAAGAAGTTTGTTTCATCTACAAATATCAAAATATCTTATGAATTATTTTGTCGACTCAAACCATTTTGGGTTTTACACAGGCCAACAAATAAAAGGGATACTTGCTTATGCAAGTATCACGAAAACTTCTGGTTTTTGTTTCAGAAATGCAAACAATATAGATTGATTCAGCATACGAATATTTGAGACTCGGTAAGCTCAGTCTGTTGTGATTTGGAAAATACAAAATGTATGTACAGAGAATGTGAAGAATGTGAACCTCGAACTATTACCTTCAATGAAAACTGTTGTGTACCTTTACAGTCTATGATACACTTTTTTGAATGGAAGAATTTGAAAGAAGAGAAGATGAAAAAAGGGAAACTAGTGATGGTTAAGGTAACTAGAAAGAGTTGAAAAACAAGCTGTTGACATCCCTGAGACCATTTATGCAACACATGTATAGAGTTTATCACCAGTCAAAGTTTTCTAAGACTTTGCGGACGTCGTTGAATGATGATGAAGTTTTTATGGTTGTGGATTTTTCTGAAAACTACCAATTTAAATACAGCACTTAAATACAGAGCAGGCATTTTGGAGCATCCAATGAACAATTGGTTCTCCACACGGGGGCTTAATTTTTAAGCAAAACCGTTAATGATAAGAAAGATATTTCAGTATCTACCTTTTGTACAGTTTCGCCAAACAACCGCCATGATGAATCTGCAATTTGGGCGCATTTACATACAATTTTTGTCAAAATAAAAAATGAAAACAATCAAGTTACCAGAGTACACATTATGAGCGACGGTCCAACCAAACAATATAGAAACAAGTACAATCTTCATTTGTTTTGTCACTTTATGCAACATTTTGAATTCCGAGAAGCTTCATATAATTTTAGTGAGAGTGGACATGGAAAGAGTGTTGCAGATGGTGTAGGAGGAGTAGTGAAGAGAACAGCAGATAAGGCGGTTTTGGCAGGAAAGGATATTTCAACCATTGACGAGTTTCTATGCTAAAAGCAGAAATAATCAAAATTGAAGACAGCAGTCTGGCAGTTACTGACCAAATTTTGAATGCAGCTCTTGACACAATCATTCCTGTTCCAAATACAATGAAAATTCATCAAGCAACATGGAATTTGAATGAACCCTCGAATTTGAACTGCAGATATTTATCTTGTGAGTTTTGCAGAACTTCTAGTATTTGTTCTCATATCAAAACTGTTACACATACTATTCTGAAACCAAAAGAAACATCTGAGGAGTCAACTGAAGATGACATAGCTGAGGAGCCAACTGATGATATAATGGAGGAACCAGGACCTTCATCACATTCAAATGAAAAAACAAGTATCCTTTTCAAATCAGTTCTTTTTTTATTCTAGGGGGTTCCTAAAAGTTTTAATTTGATTCAAACGTGTTTTATCATAGGGTTGCAAGTCTATTATTTTGTAATAGAATCTTTACTGTGATTATTTTACTACTTAAACTTAACAAACATTTTATTCCTTTAATTTAAGATTACAAATTACTACCTAAACTTACTCTTTTTTTACCAAACCTAAATATAAGAAATTTAATATATGTTGCTCTCTCCATGGAAAATATATTAACATTTTGTATATTGCCAGTAAAATGTTAAATTTTCCTTGACCAAATAATTAGATATAGAAGGAAGCTGTAGCAGATTACGGTACCATGACATATACTCGGACAGCGAATCTGAGGATACTCCAAACGATTTGGTAGAAAACGATTTTGTCCTGATAAGATTGGCCACGAAAAAAAGTTTCAAGCATTACATCGGACAAGTTCGCAAAGTTTATGGTGACAGGGACATGGATGTTATGTTTTTAAGAAAATCAGTGGGAGGAAAATTTGTCTGTCCTCCAGTTGAAGATATAGCGTCTGTTAACTACAGTGACATTGTCCAAGTGCTGCAGCAGCCAAAAGTTCACCGTGGCCTATATATATTTGAGGGAGTAACAGATGTCCCTAACTTAAATTAGTTTATCTGTATTAACACTTTTGCTGTGTCATTACATAACAAGTGGCTGCTGAATAATGTCACTTAATATATTACTTTACATATTTTTACTGTTTACGAAGGCTACTCACCTTTTATTATAGTTAAGAACCTATGTATTTTGTTTGCTATATAATTTTACATTAAACATATTATCATAAAGATATATCCGTATTATTTTTTATTGCCATGAATATTTTAGCATCAAAAGTAATGCCAACATAGCTTAACATTATGTTATGTCAACATCAAAATTCTAAAATCATATTGTTTAATTTTTTATTCTCGATTGAAATATGACTAAATGCCATTTAGTGTATATTCTCACAACCGTCACAACAAGTTCACAACCGTCACACTGCACTCACAACCGTCACACATCAAAACGAAATCGACTCCTAGATCGGGTAATTTTCAAGATAACAAGCTGAGACTCATCATAAATGTTTAAAATATACATTTTATTCCTACGTCAAGTTTCAATTCGATATATTAAAATTCGGCCAATTTAGAATGAGCCAACGCTTCATATATGAATAAGATGTCCCCTTTTAGTGATTTCCCCAGATGCAAAATACATACCTGCATTATGGAATTTTTCCAGACAAACCATTGCTCGGACGAAAAAAATACATATGACCTTTTTGTTGAAAAATACCTCATCTACACGGTGGTATGTTTTATTTTCCTCTATATTCATCCCAGCTCGAAATATTAAGGATAATCGAAAAAACAAAATGATAATCGATTTTTTTTTCGACTTTGGGAAATCGATAAACTGGTAAACTTTTTAATGTGAATCTACATACTTTAATGTACTTATAAAAACAAAATTCAGCCGTATTGCAAATTACTGGTAGTTGTAACCTATACCGACTGGAGCTATTATTTTCATTTCATATAGTAGGCTACATCAAGTATAACATGTAAACAATTGGGCCAAAACAATCTCAATCGAACCAAACACTAACACTAGAAATTTGAATCAATTTTAATTAAATCATGCAAATGAATCTAAAACTATAATATGGCCTAATTAATTTCCACAAAACAAAATGTGCGATTTAACTATTGTCCTCTTTGTACAAACCAAACTCTAAATAAGGTAAAACAATCTGCAATTAGATCCACAATTGCATGACTGGTGTAATTGGGAATATTCTAAATAAAACCGAACAAAGGAAGCAATTAATTTTACAACGATTGTTAGTATAATTTAGAACATTTATAATAGGTTCTGATTTTAAAATCTGTGAAATTCTAATAATCATATGTATTTGTCCGTATAAAATATTTACGTTTTTTAAATGGTTTTATAACTATACAATACATAGATTATAGTATGATTGGAGATTAATTTATTATTGTCTGCCAGTGTAATCACGGTACTTCCATCAATACAGATTTAAAACAATCAGAGCAATAAACAGTGTTAGGGATAGGTTTATTGGTCTAATTGTTATGGTTCAATATAACGGACTGCTAAAGCAGAGTTTACACCGGGGTTGACAGCAATAAGTTGACAACTTTAGTGACAACTCTGGTTGACAACCAGAATTGCTAACCAAGTACCAATTCGTCTTAACTTTTGGTTGGCAACCTCCTAGACACACGAGGGAAAGGAAGCGCGATGATCACGTGGCATCAAGGGCGGGAGGGGTGCAGGGGGCTGGTTGACAACTCCGATGAAAACGAAGCGAAGTGCAGCAACTTGGGTTGTCAACTTCCTTTGATCTTAATCGACCCTCGCGGGAAACGCTTGGCAACCGAAATTTCTGAGTCAATTTCGGGTTGGCAACTTTTGGTTGTCAACTCGGGGGTATACCTGGCTTGAAGTTCATTAATTATAAAACCAGAATCTGAGCTAAGGTAATTTCCTCACAATCTATATATTTCATACCCTGGTGGTTCAGTGGTTGTTTTTCTACTTCTACAATCAATATATACAATATTTATGGTTTTAGGGGTTGTTTCAACCCTTACAGGCCAAATATTTTAAAATATTTTCTTAGTGGGTCTCTAGCCCTATGGAAAATACGTCTACCAAATGTCCTGTTCCTAGGAGGTAGGGTTTTTGAGATAAATAAAACACAATATTTATGGTTTTAGGTGTTGTTTCAACCCTTGCAGGTCAAATATTTTAAAATCTTTTCTTAGTGGGCCTCTAGCTCCTATGGCAAATACGTGTACCAAATTTCACGTTCCTAGGAGTAGGGTCCGTTTTGGGAATGACAACCCAAAACTACCCCTAAATCCCCAAAACTACCCCTAAAAATTTGAATATCAAAATGAAATTTCTTTAGTTATCCTATTTACATAACAAAGTATACACATGACAAATTTCATCTCTCTAGTTTCATGGGGAGTGAGAGAATTAGTGATGATCAGTGAGTGAGTGAGTGAGGGCTTTGCCTTTTATATATATAAAGAAGATTATTCAATACAAAATTAAGTGTTGCATAAGTACAAAAATAGAAATTTTGTTAAAATGTCAACAAGTACCGGTAACTATTTACTTACACTCATTGTACATTTATTTGATAAAATTACTTTAACATATAATCTCACAACGTTTATTAACTCAAACGCGTTTCAACGACAAAGTCGCCATCTTCAGGTACAATAATCAAACTATAACTATAATCCCACGATAGTTATGGTTTGGTTATTGTAGCTCGTGCATCACTGAAGATGGCGACTTTGTCGTTGAAACTCGTTTGTGTTAATAAACGTAATAGATGTCCAAGGTTTAATCTATCAAGTATGTCTTCTCACAAATCAAGGGCGATATTTATTTATTATCATTTTAAATACTAATAAAATAACAGGGTTCAAACTGAAGTGTCATCTAAAGTCGTTTAGCGAAAGTCTACGTCACTTCTATTCAAATTTTTAATGATATTCCACTCAAAATATATTAATTACGTAGTTGTGTTGAGTTTCGATATTTTTATTTCCACTTTGACTCTTTTGAAAAAGATATATTAATAAAATTAGCTTATTTTTTAAAGAATATATAACAAAACCAACACTTAAAAATAATAATGTTTTACTACCAAAGAAATATTATCGTTGCGTACCCTTGGGAGATATTAGATTAATATTATACTGCTATCTATATTTAAAATATAAAGTTCGATCCGTCACAAAGGTTAACGTTAAATACAGTACAATATTTGTATGTGTTATCTATGACAGTATTAGTTCTGTAGTAATGTTTTAAAGTGCATTATTTATAAAAAGATGGAAACATTTAACATTAGGTTTTTATTTAATTAAGGAATTTAATTTTTTGTACCATTTAAAAAAGGCAAATATTTCGAAGCGCTTTTAAAATAAATCTAAAATGTAGGCTTCGTCGAAGCACGGACACATTCCAAATTATATTTACAATTGAAATTGACAACATAGATAATAATTACGAAAATGGCAACAACAAAAATTATAGTAATTGAAAAATGTTTATTATTTTATTACTATATAACATTTTAATAAACACGGAACGACTTATAACTTTTCCAAAAATTTTCAAACTAGTTTAGGCCTATATCTGGGTTGTTCTATTGGTGTTTTTAAGATTGAATCACTAAACACTAAGTTAATAAGTTGAAATCAACGTAATATTTCTAAATGTGAATATTAAAGCTGTAACACTACACTACACCAGTTTAATTTTTTATTAAACATATTTTTTCAAGTATTTACTTTTTGCATGAGTTATGTAAAATTTATAAACTTATCCAAACAAATCTTTAAGCAATTTATATAAATATTTTGTTTTAATATTGTAAGTTGTCCTATTTAAAATAACACATTCTCTAATATTTCAAACGAGTTAAATTAAAACCTGTTTGTAAGTGTAAAAAATGTGGTAAAATAACAAAAACTAAAATCGTCCTAATTTTATGTTGAAAAATTAGCTTCAATTCCAGTTATTCTACTCACAAAACAAGAACGAATCCAACCAATCACAATAACTGTACACTCTGGTTGATATTCATCAAATTTCAACCAAATTTACCATTAATCTGTGGAATGTATTTAGGTGTGTGTGATCTAAAGCTATAAAACTACAGAGACAAAATCAGTAGAGACAAGGACGGGCCGAGTCGCACGTGTGCGAGATGCTATTTTAATATAAACTACATCGGCATATTCATGCCTAATTACGTGTGTTTGTGTTTTTGTGTTAATGTTTGTGGAGTGTGTATGTATATTTATAGTTTTTGACGCGTATTAAACAAATGCAAATCATTTTTATTTTTTTTTAAATTTGTTATAAACGGTTTGAAATGCCTGAAAAAATAGGCGAAACGTACGTCACCGTATAGAAAGTGATCAAAACAGGACTGCGAGCAGTACAAGGAAGTAAGGTATTTATATAAATATATCCAGTCCAGTAAGGCAAAAAAACAAAAATAAATGTATAATTTGTCTGTCTACTTTTCAAAAATATAAATAAAACAAAGGGAAATAAAATAGAAAATAAATATTGCAAACAAATAAATCAATTGGCAATGAAATTAAAAAATATTGTAAAACACGACATTCTTCTTTCGCTTCATTGGGAAACTAAAGTTAAGTTGGTCGTCGAACAAAACTTGTTTTTAAAATAACGAGGTGTTAAAATAGGAAATAAAATAATAATAATGCATTTAGGGAATTCGACCAACTTCTTTAGTTTAAATGAATAAATTGTTAAACAATAATCCAATGTTTGCAAAATGAATACTGTAGTTAAAAAACCAATATTTCCCATTTTAAATAAACTACAAAAAATATAAAAGTAGGTCTGCACCTACATCACATGATTAATGACTAGAGTGGGAACATTATAAATTGGAAATGAACAAAGGATCGATCTATACCAATCCGTTGTTTTAAATTTATTACGAACTGGTTTGTTTACCTTACAAGCTATATTAGTTACAATTCCAATAAAATTGTGGACTTCAATTTTGAGAATGATTATTTATGTTTATACGATTTCAAATCGTTATTTTAACTCGCCTGAGCATTAAAAGCCAATTAGATGAGGCCTTAAGTTTGTTGGGAAAATCAGGAAACTTAAAATAGTTTAAAGTAAGTTTATACACTGATGATTCTATTCTATAAACTGGAGTGCCGACTTACCTGTTGTGGTGCCATCTCGTCCAAGTTCTATCTCGTCCAACATCCAATTTGCTAGAAAAGAGTGCCATCTCGTCCAGCTCAGTTTTACAGTTGAATAAACACACTAATTATTGTTATCTCGTCCACGTGAAAACTTGACAAGGGTTGAGGAACGCAACGCAGGTAGCCTGTGGTTGTGCGCCCTCGCCTAGCACCCTCACCCCTCTCCCACCCCTTTGTTTACATGCGGACACTGCCAATTTAAAACTAATTTGTATGCTTGATCGGGAGGTGTAAACATCTGTAGGAATGTGGAGTTTTCGACCACCATAAGAGGCCAACCTAGTCTTTTATATAACGGTTTCCGGAATACGAAGGAAAATGAAAAGAAGTGCGGTGTGGCAGTGTGTAAATCGTACGAGTGTAAATTACATCGTATAATTAAATTTAAAAAAACCTAAAAGTTTTGAACCTATATTATGTAGTCACAGTATGTTTGCTTTTCACTTAATCTGACCGTTAACAGTATGATTATACTTCGTTATTATCACTTTATATAATAAAAATTTAAAAAAAACCAGAATGTCCACAGTATGTTAACTTTTTACTTAACCTGGCCGATAAAAGTATGTTTGTACTTTAAAAACGTATGTACAACTTTGTAGTTGAGTTGGCTAAACTGTTCGTTTCTACGAAGTGTACAAATACTATATTTATAAAGAACAAGTTATTGTTTGTGTATTTATAGTAGTTTCGATGGACACGCTAAAGTAAACAAATACCTTGCTGTTTTATGCAAAGTATAGAAGACCCTTAATAAAAAGAATTAAACGTTCCAATAGTTTTTCTAGACCTGTCAAGTAAACAATAGCATAGGTTTTTGGACGAGATGGCACTAGTTGGCAGATAGAGAATTAACCCCCCGCCCTACGTTCGTGGAATTTGGACGAGATGGCACTTGGACGAGATAGCACCTGGACGAGATGGCACGACACCGACTTACCTGGCAGAAAAGTTTGTCTTTATCTCTAACATAAGTGCATTAGAAGAGGTGGCACTACTCTTGCCATACCTTTGCGCCGGACTATGTAGTATAATAAATCATTTACTGTGTCTACTTGCCGACTGTGGAATTCGCTACCGGATGCAATTAAGTCTGCTGACGGAAGTGTCCAGTTTTCAAAGCTTTTGATGTCATATTTATTGTACAAAGTGGATGATGCATCCCAGTTTTGAGGCGTACATTAGAAGTGTTTATTTTTTAGTTGTATTAATGTGTATGGATTTTAAATAATTATGATTTTAATAAGTCTTGTAAGTATTATTTACAGTTAATTTTTTTAGTTTTAAAGAACTTTTTATTTTTAAGAATGTTATTTTGTAATTTTTTATTGGAGTTAGGTGGAAGAGAGGACTAAATAGTCCTAACCTAGCCCCTAAAAAATAAAATCAATATCAATATCAATAGCGGTCTCATAAAATATTTTTTGGTTATAAAATCTAGAGTTAAATAAATAACTCTGTTTTATCAATTATTTTTTTTTATAATTCAATATTTAACTGAACATAAAATTATGTCTTTCTTAACGCTAAATTTTCATTTTGTTAAGTCACAATTTTATCGTATATTTACATAAATTATGCATTTAAGCTAAATAGGGGCCGGAACTTTTAACAATAAATAGCAATACCAGTTTTCAATTGTTGTTTCTGTATTGTTATAGGCAACTACCAAGAAATTATGTTTTTTAGCAAATAACTAGTTTATCTTTTGAGCTTCGAAAAAGTAAACCAATTTGAGCACATCTTTTCTATTTCCAAAGAGTGTTTAGTAAAATAAAAAACTAAATAGAGGATAATTTGAAAACCAAGCATTTCTGGTCTTAGGTTTTTAAAAAACATTTTCTTATTTCACCTATTGGTGAAATGTTTACAATATTTTCTAAACATTCTCCATATATCAATGTAAAACATGTACCTCTGAAAACACTTCAGCTAGTGTACAACGAGTGATTACCCCTTTATATAAAATTTTTTTAGTCTAGAATTTTTTGTTCACAATTCATGGGAACATTCTTCTTTAAAGTAGTAATTTATTGTGTTTATCCTTTGTGAACCGTTGCAAATACCAAAAAAGATTATATACACTCCCATAATATGAATTTAATGCTACAAAAATCAATATTTACACAACCTAAGTAATAAGATTTAGCTAAGTAAAATAAACAATGGTCGGTGTGAATCTTCGTATTCATAATTAAGTCAATGTATTCTAGTAATTGTTGCAGAAAAGCAACCATTGAATGCTAAATACACCTGTTGAACTCAATGCATATCCGCAAGGCTTGTAAAATACGACACATAATCATACAGTTATTGATCTCTTAATTCAAGGCAATTACTACTTGACAATTTACAGCTTTGCGAAATCTACAGTTTATACAATAAAACAATTTTACGTATTTTGTTATTTAGAACTCTATCAAAGGTTGATTCGTCCAAGTTTTTTTTGAAACTTAAAATTTATTAAATTTTACAGTTATCGTAAAATAATTAAGTTATTATGAAAATTTTAAAAAATGTTAAAAACATTTTAAAATAATGTTCTTTTAAAATTTCTAAACGTATGTCGAAAAGCCGCCCAATTTAGCTGTGATACGTAGTATAAGTACTTACCGGAAGATTTCTATATTTCTATTAAGTGGTTGACCTTTCACCTAAGTGAAAATATTAACATTTATAATGTGCGCATCTTTGGATATCAAATCTCCAAAGAGATGGTACAGTTGCGACGGTACTCCCTTACTTTAACTGTGTTTGAGCCATATCTCGGCGGAAAGTTTATGGGACTTTCTCGTTTACTGAAGCAACTGTACCTAGCGGCGTTTCTTATCTTGATGCCCCACACAAAATTGAAGCAGTTGTAGCAGCAATTGCTCCAGACCCACTGGACAAGGTTTAGGACAAACTCGGTTAATGTCTGCTCTGTGATGAATGGTGCTCACATTGGACACTTGTAGAAAAAGATGTTTGAGTTTTTCTTTTATTTGGTGTATTATTGACAATTGTAATTAAATTGCTAGTGAAAAAACATGGACCAAAAACGGCATTTGAACCGGGGACCTCTACGATTCCGCCGTAATGCTCTACCAACTGAGCCACCCTGATCATTTCCAGATATTGGTCGATGTTATCTCACTTGTACGGTTTTACTGCAATTATTGAACTAACAGACTGAATACCTCGTGTATACGACCAACGTCTGGAGTGATCAGGATGGCTCAGTGGTTGCAGCTTAC
>JAGFPH010008779.1:19375-33871 GCA_018207615.1 Philaenus spumarius
GTTCAATAATTGCAGTAAAACTGTGCAAGTGAGATAACATCGACCAATGTCTGGTGGAGTGTTCAGGGTGGGTCAGTTGGTAGAGTGTTACGACGGAATCGTAAAGGTCCCGGGTTCAATTCCCGGTCTTGGTCCATGTTTTTCACTTGTAATTTAATTAAATATCCCTTTGCTGAGGAAGTGCGTAAGCGGAATAATAATAATAATTATTATTATTATTATTATTAAGTTAAATGTAATAAAAACTACAAAAAATTAAAACAAGTATCTTAATTTTGGAACACCCGGTATCTAAATGAGTTAGAAAGGGTAATAAGGTTTGGTTTAGCATAACATTCAGTAGAGTTGCAGGTTTACAAGCAGATAGAATAACTGACAAAACTTGTACGGTTATTGATTAAATAATCAAATGCAAGACCTTGCCTGATTATCTTATAATTATACATAACAAAGGTATCGTTTTACAACAAAGAGAAACTTGGTTGAAATTTCAAAGTTTGTTGCTTATGTAACGCAGTTAATATAATTTGAATTTAGTTTCCTCCACAGCCTTGCATTATCCTTTGGAGTTCCACCCATTGAAAAAGTAAATGACTCAAGTTTCTTTAGTTTACTATAATACCGATCGTGGCCCTTTTAAAAACTAGACCTTGTATACTGTTTTAAAAATAAGCGTTTTCCTATATTAAAGTGTTTTGGTTAAACCCCCAAAAACGTGATTTCCGGTTAAAACCGTTTTTCCTGTTGTTGGATATTTTTGGCTAATGAACTCGAACGAGCGACATGGGAACTCAAAGTGCGGTCCGAATTATTACCGAATCGGACGTAAAATGCGGCCATTAGAGTGTGAACACATAATCTATATATATATATAAGCGAAATACCACTCACTCACTCACTGACTCACTCATCACGATTTCTCAAAAACTACCGAACGGATTGATATGAAATTTGGTATGTAGCTTCCTCAAGGGCCATAGGTGCTCACTAAGAAAGGGATTTAAAAAAATTCAAAATTTTAAGGCGGGTTTGGGGGGATCAAAGTTATTAAAAAACGATTTCTTCAAAACTGCCGAACGGATTGAAATGAAATTGGTATGTAGCTTAATCTAAGGCCATAGGTGCTTACTAAGAAAGGGTTTGAAAAAATTCGAAATTTTAGAAATCACGATTTCTCCAAAATTACCTAACAGATTGGAAAGAAATTTGGTATGTAGCTTCCTCTAGGGCCATAGGTGCTCACTAAGAAAGGGTATGAAAAATTTCGATATTTTAGGAGGGGTTTTGGAGGATCAAAGTTACTAAAATATAATTTCAGATCTTTTATTATTAGGACAATAGTGCTTTTATTATTTAAGATCTATATATATAAAAGCCAAATACCACTCACTGACTAAATACTTAAAAAGAATACAATTACGTTAAGAAGACTGAAAATACCAACCACCACGGGCAACGCCGTACGGGTCAGCTAGTTTGTATATATATATATACATATTTATAAACTTTTTATTGACACCCCAAAGTGGGTTCTAGGGACCATGATCGGTGCTCATTGACCACTCTCTTCCTATAAGAATCAGTGTAATAGCTCATCATATAGAATCCTATAGAAATTCGCTAATAATGGTTCGTATTGCATAAATGTGACATTGTCTAGTATTGTTTATACTAAAGCTCTACTTAAAAAAACAAAACATGTTTATTACATTTGACAGGTTGTTAAACCATCCAAATAATCTTCAGACTCAAGTGTTTATAAATAACAAACAACTTAAATATTTATTAAAGAAGATATATCTAATTAATCATATCATCTCGAAAACCATTGACATTGTGTCGAGAAAAGTTAGCGTTATATTTTATTTGTGTTTTTGAAATTTGATATGACGCTTCAAAATGTGTTTTTGGTCCTTCTGTGTGCTTACTCAGGTATGTTAATTTTGTTATGTTTTTGTATTTTAAAGCAATTTTTCATGTGAATACCGGAAGTTGTGTTGTTTGCGAACCTGCATAGGACGGATGAAACCTGAGTTCGGTACTGGTCAATGAACACCAATCAAGTTACCCAGAACATGTTTTGGGCTGTCTTAAAAATGTTATATTTATATAAATCTATATATATAAAAGCGAAATTCCACTTACTCACTCACTCATGAGTATTGGCTCACTCATCACGATTTCTCAAAAACTACGGAACGGATTGAACTTAAATTTGGTATGTAGCTTCCTCTAGGGCCATAGGTGCTCACTAAGAAAGGGTTTGAAAAAATTCTAAATTTTAGAGTGGGTTTGGGGGGATCAAGGTTATTAAAAAACGATTACTTCAAAACTACCGAACGGATTGGAATGAAATTTTGTATGTACTTATCCCGTCCAGAAAGTAAAGAACGAATGCGCATCGCGTGCGGCGCAGATCCCCCACTACTGCGATTACGTGCGCGGCCGCTTGCCCCTTCCTTACTCTTCAGTGTGGGGTGGGTCTCGTTGCTGTGTGATCACGTTACTGGTTTTCGCAGCGTTTTAAAATGACAGCGCTAATCGAAAATCCCGCCAAATGTGAAGTACGGGGTGTAATCCGCTTTTTGAATGCTCAAAAAGTTAAGCCCATTGAAATTTATAGGCAAATTAAAGCTGTGTATGGTGAAGATGCGATGAATGAGTCATCAGTAAGAAAGTGGTGTATCATGTTTAACCAAAACAAGAGGCGTGGAATGCTGTCGGCTAAAGTTTTTTTCATTCACGACAATGCCCGGCCTTATGCCTCGGCACGAACGCGGCTAGAACTCCAAAGTCTGAAGTGGGAAATCTTTTGTCATCCTCCCTACAGCCCTGACCTAGCACCTAGTGATTTTCATCTGTTTCTAAAGTTGAAGCAATTTTTGGGTGGAAAACAGTTTGGAAATGACGATGAACTTAAAGAAGCAGTGATAATATGGCTCAAATCTTTCGCGGCTGATGAGTATAACATCGGAATAGAGAAACTGGTCCCACGTTACAACAAGTGTTTTGACAACAATGGCGATTACGTAGAAAAGTAGAATAAGGTACTGTGGCTGTGTAAATAAAGTTTGGTGTTGATATCTTTTGTTTTTATTTAACCATGCTAAAACGTTCTTTACTTTCTGGACGGCCCTAGCTTCCACTAAAGCCATAGGAGCTTACTAAGAAAGGGTTTGAAAAAAATTCGAAATTTTAGGGGATTTTGGGGGGGATCAAAGTTATTAAATCACGACTTCTTCAAAACTACAGAACGGATTGGAATGAAATTTGGTGTGTAGCTTCCTCTAGGGCCATAAGTGTTCACTAAAAAATGGTTTAAAAAAATTGGAAATTTTAGGGGGGTTTGGGGGGTGAAAATTACAAAATCACAATTTCTCCAACATTACCTAACAGATTGGAATGGAATTTGGTATGTAGCTTCCTCTAGGGCCATATGTGCTCACTAAGAAAGGGTATGAAAAATTTCGAAATTTCAGGAGGGGTTTGGGGGGATCAAAGTTACTAAAATCATAATTTCAGATCTTTTATTATCATGACAATAGTGTTTTTATTATTTAAGATCTATATATCTAAAAGCCAAATACCACTTACTGACTGAACACTTAAAAAGAATACAATTATGTTAAAAAGACTGAAAATACCAACCACCCCGGGCAACGCCGTACGGGTCAGCTAGTCTATATATATAATCCAAATACCACTCACTCACTGACTCGTTCATCACGAAATCTTAAAAACAACGGAAAGGATTGGAATGAAATTTTTTATGTACCTTCCTCTAGGGTCCTAGGTGCTCGCTAAGAAATGTTTTCGAAAAAATCGAAATTTTAGGTCGGTTTGGGGAGGGGGGGTCTAAGTTACTATTTGGTATGTAGCTTCCTCTAGATCCCTAGCTGCTCGTTAAGAAAGGATTTTAAAATATTCGACATTTTAGGGGGGTTTGGGGATTAAAGTTACTAAAAATCCCAATAAGAAATACATAGTGTAATATATGTATTAATTTTTTTTTTTATATACATTCAACTTTGATTTGTCTATCAATGCAAAGCCGGATTGGGCAGCTAGTAGGTAAAAGTCCAAATTTGTTACACGTTGGTTTACTAAGTCGCTGGGACGAATTCGTTACTCGAAAATATCCAACAACCAGAAGCACGTTTTTTGACAGAAAGTAACACTTCTTGAGATCGTTCGTACATTAGTAAAACTTGTTTGTGGTTGTCAATATTCTGTACATTTTGTGTTTTACACAACCTTATTGCGCGTCTGGTTCTTCAAAAATCGTTCAAAATGCCGAAAAAGTACCCTGGTAAAATTCAAGCCGGGATTCAAAGTGAGTCCGTCCTCGGCTGGCGCATCGAAGCAGTACATAATCTGTTGCCGTAAGGTCGAGGCGAACCAGAGATTTTTTCTGCTGGGAGGAAACGAATCTGCATTTTAACTCGGCCTGGAGGCTGTGGTGCAAATAGATTCTATTAATATGTTTCGTACACTCAAGCAGCTATTCAGATCCCTCGTTAGTAACCAATTTACTAAAAAGTTGGTTGAAATCCTAAAACAGATAACCTTAATTTTTACTTTCTCCACCCTATACGTAGTATATGGAGAAAGTATTGTTTTCGTAAAAATGTTCGAATTTGAATTTTCAGTTGAATTATCTGTTTTGGTGCTCCCAGAACCCCAAAAAAATTGTTTAGTGCAATTATCTGTGTTGGTGCTCCCTGAACCCAAAAATATTTTTAGTGGAATTTTTTGTTTTGGTGCTCCCTGAACCCAAAAAAGTGTTTTTAGAGTGGTGTCTGTCTGTCAGTCTGTCTGTATGTATACACGACCAGAGAGCACACTATTTTTCCGATTTTCATGAAATTTGGTATGTAGGTACTAAACCCTAATATCTCCAGGCGTTTTTTCATTTTTGGAATTTAAAATTTTTAAGGGTAATTTACCCCTAAAAACCCATAAAAAACGACAAAAATGCAAATTTCTCAAAAACGGCTCTAACGATTTTGATCAAATTTTCAGTATTTATAGTGCTTAAGATGCCAAACAAAATGACACCACCCGCTTTTATCAAAACTTCGGCGTTTTATAATTATGGGGAAATGTTTAAAAATAAACAAGTTTGTGTTGTCAATCTAGCATCGCGGCGGCGGCCGCACGCGGTAGCACCACGGTAGCGAGCACGGCCAGTAATTCAAAGGTCGCGCGATCGAATCCCGCCTGGGACAATAATTTTTTTATACGATTGACGAAGGTAGAATATTATTTTTTTGTTTTGTTCTAATAAGTAGTAAAAAGTAAAATGATTAAAACAATATTATTTTGACTACAGTAAGTTGGGAGACAGTTTGTGTCAGTTAACTGATACAGTTTATTGAAATTCACTTGACTGACATTAACAGTTAAGCAGCGTAATCGAACTATTATTACATATATCATACTGGGAATACTAAACCGATCAAATTGTCCTCAACTATTGACCCTTTACAGTTTAGTTGAAAGCATGGGCCTTATGGAGGTTTGCCTCGCTACTACCTGACCTAACTACATCGGCTCCTATTCACAACAACATTGAATTTTGAACATCCTTGTCTCAGTGTTTAATTCAAGATCCAAATTTCTTCACTTCAGTAACGTACCTCATGTTTAAGTAAACCCCATTATGAAGTTTAAACTACAAAAAACGAACATTACATTAGTTTTATTCCAACGTGTATTGCTGTGCTATTTCAGTTCTAACAAATTGGTAAAATTGTTTTCTGAATGCAAATATATTCTCCCAAATAATAAAATATACTCTCCAAATAATTACTAAAGTACTTTAAATCAGAATTTGTGTCATGATAGATAGTACAGCACCAATAATGCTCTGAGTTTTCTGTAAACTAAATTTAGTGCTTATTTTTCTCAATTTGATGACAAATTTTGAATTTTAATATTTTTTCTAAAGTGTTAATATTATTATTCAGTTATTGCTGTACAATATATTCAATCATTTACTTTCCTAAAAAAAAAAAAAAAAAAAAAAACAGCTCTTCCAACAAAATAAATATAAAACAAAACAACTATTTTTCACTTTGTATTAAAATTCCACATTATTACAAATTACTTTTGAAAATATAAATATCAATAAAAAACAATATCAAGGGAAACATATTCCTAATAAGTAGTTTAAATGAGTTTTATGAGGTTAATGTTTTCATGCGGGCTACTAGTGTAAGATGACCGTTTCAATAGCGTGGACAATGCCTGCCCATGCTATCAACTAAACTGTAAACGGACAATAGAGAATATTGTAGATAATTTCAACGAGAAATTATATCGATTCCCAATAATAATATGGTGTTATACAAATTAATCAACGAATATTTAATTTTCTTGTTCGTAAAACAAATCTTATTTAATGTGTATTGTACCAGTAATATTTATAATTATTACAAACAAAGCTAATAAAGTTATCTACATTACTGGGTAATGTAATACTGCGAAAGACGTTGATTTTAATAAATAAATTTATGATTGATTCCAGTTTCTTCAACTGCTCTTCCAATCAAGAGCAGAAAAGGTGGTTACTTTGAAAGCAGACCAAGGCTAGGAATTGTTGGAGGGCAAAATACTACTATTGAAAAACATCCCTACCAGGTAAGAACAATAACATTACAGAGTGTAGTATCTTGTTTAATTTGAAAAAAATCATTCTGTATGTTTCTTTACAAATTGTTATCTCATGAAATGTTTAAGATCAACTCATTAAAATCCGCATGAAAGTTTATATGAAATATAATTTTGCTGCGGTTATCTGTTTTAAGGTGGCTGTGATTCAAACTTTACAAAACGGAATATCTAAGAAAAAATTTACAAAATAATATTAAGATGCAAAAAGTTTAGACAGTTTAAAGAAAAATCCATCGGCATATCATTAGGTGAAAAAATCCATCATTAGGTGAACAAATATTTTGTATCAATAATTATCGCATGAGAAAGCTAGCATTATTAAGTTTAATAATGATTATGGAAGACTTGTTTCAGTGTCTAATTAGATGAATATCAAGTCAGAAATTGTTTAAATAGTAAACAAATATGTTTGGCTAATAAAGCTAACTTCGTCTTTCAATTTTTATTTATTTACTAACTGGCCTGATCCGGCTTTGCACGGAGAGATAAATCAAAGTTAAATATGGGGATTTTTAGTAACTTTGACACCCCCAAAGCATCCATAAAATTTCGAATTTTTAGAAAACTTTTCTCAGCGAGCACCTACGGCCCTAGAGGAAGCTACATACCAAATTTCATTCCAATCCGATCGGTGGTTTTTTAGTAACTTTAACCCCCCCTTCCCAACCCAAACTCCTCCTAAAATTTCGAATTTTTAGAAAACCTTTCTTAGCGAGCACCTACGGCCCTAGAGGAAGCTACATATCGAATTTTATTCCAATCCGTTCGGTGGTTTTTGAGAAATCGTGATGAGTGAGTGAGTGGTATTTCGCTTTTATATATATAGATAAAAGGCATATAACTTTATCTAATTTCACTTTTAAATTACAACCCTCTGTTTGTTTAGACTAATTCTAATTTCTTCACTCATTTTAATTTCTTCAATATCACGGGAAATTATTACATTTTCTCAGTAGTCCTTTGTGAAATGATAAAACGTGGTACATCGTTGAATTAATTTTTGACTCGTCTACAGTTCCTTTAATCTTAAATGTTTTTCGTAAAACCTGTTAGCTATTTGACTTTGAAAAGTTTAACCGCCATTTTATTCAAATTGCTATTAATTGTTTGCGAGAAATTTGTTTGAAGAAATGTTGTCTTTGTTCTTCATAGTTCGTATATTTTACAGGTTTCTATTTATTTCGACTGGGAGTTCTTTGGAGCAGGAACGATTTTAAACAAAAAATGGATCATAACCACAGCTGATTCTGTAAACGAGTAAGTGTATGTGTTGTCACAGTTGTGTTGTGTTCAATGAACTTATCTGATCTATTAAATAAGAAAACCATGAAAGTTCAACAAGAATACTTTACTTTAACAAAACAAAATCATTCATCACCCTTACATCCTATAATATTTTACAACGGTAACTATATCAAAATTTTAAAAATAAGCATGGAAATTGGTGTTTAACACTTTCACTGCTACACAAATTTCGTATTTCCTATGCTAGGAGCTGATGTTCTATTTTGTATGCCTATAGCCTAAATGAGTAGAAATTACTTTATTTTTTATTGTTGAATCTTACTACGTAATAATCACTAATATTTTAAAGCGGACAAATTCCATTGCACAAATTCTTAAAAATGGCGTGCGAAGCACGAAATGCATTGTGTATTCAAAATACTTCAATACGGGGGTCGGCGTGCTATGCACTGTGCGTCGGCCATTGCCAAGCTCACATGTGCGTCCTTAGTAGTGAACGTGTTATAAGGGTTTAAATTCAAATCCCATTTCCTGACTTTAATCCTCCCCCATGTGCGTCCTTAGTAGTCCTTAGAACGTGTTAAAAGGGTTTCAAATCAAATCCCGGGTCCTGGCCTGACCCCCCCACTCCCGAAACGTTTTCCTGGCTATGACCTTGCAGCAAGGGCTTATCTAAATTATAAGTGAAAAATAAAACAAGGCAGAGTGTTGAACCTAGAACATTTGTCTTTCTTTGTCTATTTTCTTACCTCTAAACCATCCTTATCACAACAGCTATTTGTTGTTGTGATGTATTAATATTAAATAAAATTACTATAAGCTGAAAATAGAATTACCATAGATTTTATTTAAGCTTGTGAAGAGATAGTTTATTATGATGAAACATGTTAAATCCATCATCTACTACACAGCCTGTATTTTTTTGCAAATGGGCCACCATTGATATCTTGTAAACTATAAGTCTAACAAAAAAAAAGTTTCCTTGTTTTTTGAGAAATAAAAAAAATGTTGCTCAAATGTTGTATTTGTAAATGGCTGCCATTTCGTCCAATTCGGTGGTCAACTTTCGAATTTCTTAGAGAACACTCTGTAAAGATAGTGTTGGAATTTACAAGTTATTTTAACAATAATTGTTTTGTTCAAGGTTTTTTTTTGTTGTTGTTGTTGTTTTATTGTTTTTTTCTATATCACCAACTGTTTAAAAGTTAGAGGTGTATAAAGTTTTAAAAACACCCCAACGAAAGATATTTTCGTATGGAAACGTTTCGAAATAAATACAACGTTTTTAAAACTAATAAAGTACTGTTTCGATAAACAAATAACTTTTTAAAATCAACAAATACGTTTTCGTTATTTTTTAAACCATAATACAGAGGAATTAAATGACAAAACTACCAATTTAGCATACACGAAAAATTTAGTTGTTTCAATTGCCGCTAATTTAGAATCCAGAATTCAGTAAAATCCCAAATCATCATAAAATAAAGGGTGTTCCAAAAGGAATTAGAAAGTTAGCCGTCGCTTCAAAACATAAAAACTGTACTTTAAAATGAGAACTTGTGGCGTAATAAAAAGAAGGCTTTCGTTAAACATCAGTTTACAACAAATCATCAGCTGATATTGAACATCTGCTTTAAACTTTATTTTTCATGAGTGACAAATTTGCAGAATTGTAAGTCTTAAAATAACTAGTAATATCATTTGATAGGCTCCAGAGTGTTTCATAAGAAATTCTAAAGATGACCGCTGTATTGAAAAATGTCGGTCGGTAACAAGTATTTTAGATAAAAATTTTTTAACTTCTTAGAAAACAAGGACAGGTTTATTATTTAAAGTTTGCTCTCAGATTTATAGTTTACAAGGTACCAACGGTTGCCCATTTAAAGTAAACCCTGTACCCACACTGTATGCCAATACTAGTATTTATTGTTATTGCTTTGATTGTTGCTTGTTTCAGATTTTATTATAAATTTAATATTTTCACCGGGTCCTCAGTAGAACGTCAAGGTAACCGTTATAAATCTGATAAAATCGTTTTTCACCCAAAGTACAACAACGTAACGCGCGACTATAATCTAGCTTTGGTGCGAATCTCTGGTTCTGGTATCAGATTTAGCAGAAAGGCTATGTCCATAGAACTGGCGGCTAGACCATTGAAGTTGGGCCAGACAGCTGTGACTTCAGGATGGGGTTTTGTAAGTACTGAGTGCAGGTACTTTTCTTATTTTGTAATTGCCTTTATGTTCGCCTTCTTTTTTATGTAACTTTTTGGCATAAATTATTATTTTCTCATATTATTTAAGAAGTTTTAGTGTCAGTAGTGTTTTTAATTTAACTATTTGTAAATGCTTAGAGTTGTGTTCTTAACTTCGAGAAAAAATATGACTCCAAATTAAATCCGTCACTTTACAATCATAGGCGTAGCCAGGAGGGAGGGTTTGGGGGTTATAACCCCCCATTAAAAAAATATTTCGGACTTTGTTTATATTAAAATACCAAACTTGTTTTCAACACCTATGCAAATGTTAAGCTACAATAAATTATCAATATATTGCTGACTTTATCTTTGGTTGAATTGGGCACTGACACTTTATTTTATATAGGTGCAGTGTAGTGTATCAAAGTATAGTGTTCTAGAGGCAGCACACGGCGTTATCCGACACAGATTATTTGCCGTCGCCGTCATATCAACAGTGGCGCGAAGGAGAATATTAGAGCATACACATTCATCGGAAAAATAAACGATCTGTTTATTTGCCACTGACGGTAGCTGTGCAGCCGCTCGCTGCCATAACAATCGATGGATTTTCCATCGTCTCCACCGAAACAGTGGCGAATGTGACCAAATGCAAGCCAATTTTTTCTTATTTTAGTATTTTTTTCGTAGAATACTATCCTTCAGTCGCGTGTGCAGTTCGTCAAATGACGAAACCGATATTCTTAAATAATTGAAAAATGTTTCTTCTAGTTCCTCAAATCAGGAAACACAGTGTAGAATGCTCCAAAATAATCTTTTCTTCTTTTATTTATTGATTGGACGAACGAAAATAAGTATATTTTTTGCTTCCTTTTTAATCGGCGATGGAATAACAATAAAGCGAGAGTTGCTCTCTGTTTATATCAATAAAACATTAAAAGAAATAATATATTACATAACACTCTTCGTGATTAATGAACTAGACACTTCAGTTTAATGAATCCCAATGAGGCTTTTTATGAGCGGGGACGGTAACTAATCAGCGGTCGGTAAAAAGAACCCCGTGTGTTCCAAGCCTATGAGGTTAGATTTTTTTTTTGTGTTTAACGTCCTACTGTTTTGCACTTAAGGCTAATGAAGACGGGACCTACAGTTTTACGTGGAATCCGAACCACAGCCAACGATGTCTGTTAAGAAACCATTTAGAAAATTATTCAGGGTCAATGGGAATTGAACCCGGAACCTTTCCATTGATGGTTGCCATGATGATTGATAAAGCAATGACGCTTTAACAACCACGGCCACCGTCTCTTGAATTCAGAGAGTTGCAAAACTTCCGAGAATAAACGACGGCAAAACCCAAAAAACCTATGAGGTTAGAGGCAGCACACGGAAATATTTGGCGAAGGATGAGTCATGGTTGCTACTCTAAATTATTCTAAAGTAGGCCTGAATCACAATTAGAAGTTTAAAATTATACATACCTACATCGTTTTAAAGTACTTTTGGGAAGCCTAAAAAGTGTTATTTTGCATCTTAATTTAACCCTAGAACCGGCAATGTTAACGAAAATGGATTTTTTGACGTTTGCAAGCATTTTTTTCAAAAATTTGCCAAAAATAGTAAATGAACAATAAGCCAAAAGTGTTCCACAGCTTTTTTGTAGATAAAGGTTCAAAGAATTTAAATATGCTGGTAAAAATTTGATAGATGTGAAGTTTACAAAGTTATTAGCTCAAGAAACAAAAAATGTTCATTTACTAAAGGTAAAAGTTCAACTTTAGTTCTACATAAAAAGTAGTAAACATTATTTTTTATTTTTTCCATTAATGTAAAAAAGTTTCGTAATTTAGTTCTAAATAGAACTGTATAAAAATATTTATCAATTTGAAATTTTTTATTTTAAAAACACCAGTTTTTATGTTCCTTCTACAAGAAACTATGCCAAGTTTGAAACGTAATTTAGGAATATACACTTAGCTCAAAAATGAAATATTATTATAACAAAGTGTAGAGAATAAATCAAAGATTTTAACTATATATTTGTAAATTATCTTTTCATAAAAGTATTTGACTTAGAATTATTTGAATAACAAAAGCGAGAAGAAATATAAAAACATCCCACTCATGCTTGGTATACAACGGTCGGATATGGAGCTGCATGGGGAATAACCGTTAATTTGAAATTACAGCCTTGATTTGAGAATGTCAAAACGCTCTTATTCCCACGCTCATAGCTACAACCAACCTTTCGAGCAAAACATATTTGGTTCACAGGAAATGTTAGCTTGAAGCATTCTCTACACATACATATCAAAATATGTCTAAAAATATACTTCTATCACACAGATATCACGTATAATTAGTAAAGCTGTTTATTGGTAGGAAAACTGACCAATTGCAAGGGTCTACAAAACGCCCCACAACTTTAGAAATATTTTTCCGATTTTTGATTGGATGGCAGTTTTAGATAGGGGAAAGTGTGATACATCCATCAGTATATAGATATAACTCAGAAAAAATACTGGGCGGGCTGTAGGGAGGGACATAAAAACTGGAAATTAACGGTCATTTCGGTGTATTTCATTGCCGTGACATTTGCTTTCAGAAAACTCAAAACTAAAACGATTATTACGTATGTAAATATACGTTTTAGAAAGAAATCGTAAGTACAAAAATTAAAGTTTGAAACATTACCTTTCCAATGGTAGTTGTCTTTTTTTAGATTGGAAGATTTTTAGTGGATCAAATGTTCTATACAATCACGCGTTACAAATGTGTTATCGTAGCCGGGAGAACCCCCCCCCCCCCCGGTTGTTGTAACCTCCCCCCATACGGTCGTCCTGGTTACGCCTGTGTTTATAATTGCTGTTATTTTTGTAGTTATATAATAGACCTCCTAGCGATCCTTCGATATTGTTTGCTTTAATTTTAAGGGTGGTTATCCCATTTCATCCAATAAGACTTAAGTAATCGAATCGTAAATGTTTTTTTTTATATGAACTTAAGAATAATATTAAATAATTTTCCACAACTTTGATTGTCCATTACTTGAAACGGCGCAAGATACTAAGCTCTAGTTTGCGCCATTCTGTTTCTCTTTTAATAAGCTTTTCAATGGTGTATTACATGACCTGCCTTTATATTTGAAATTTTTAACCCCCCTACACCCCAAAAATCATAGCGGTTCAGATATGTCAAAACATTTGTCCTGTAATGCAACGCAAGATATATAAAAAGTTTTGTTAACTATTTTCAGTAACAAAAATAATAAAGGGGGTTAAAGGTAATTTATGAACGCCCTGTATATAAATATATTGTTAAACAGCATGCTCTGTTTTACAATATACGCAACAAATTATAACGTTTACTTAATTTTGCTTCATTTCAGGTGCCCGAGGCCAGTTACGTGTTTAAAGAACTCAAGGTGAAACGTGCAAAGCAAAAAATATGCAAACAGCATTACGGTGGTTATAAGCCTGTCACGAAATCGATGATTTGCGCAGTTGCTCATAATTCAGGACCTTGTTTGGTAATTATGTTACATTTATGTTTAGATATGTTAATATATAGACATAATATATAGACCTGGGCAACCGAGCACCACTCAGTACTTTTTGTTTTTTTTTTTTTGTTTTTTAAATGTATGCAAATACGAATCACATACTGAATTTGTTTATGTAATTTAGAAATAACAAATAATAATTACAATCGTTACATAATTTATATTACCTTTATAGAAATGTAAAGAATGCAGAAACTGGTGAAAAGGGTTTTAACGGTCAATAACAGCACAAAAATAATGTTTTAGTTACGTTTGGTGTTGAAATCAGTTGATAATGGAAATATTATAGCAAACAGCTGATTCTGTTATTATTATAGTCAACAAACATATGCAATGATTTTAAACTCCATAAGCCCAATGTTAAACATTTCAATTTTCAAATGAGTTGCTTAGAAAAATACGAATTTTCCTGAGGTAGTGGTTTTCACCAATTGATTTTTCACGCCCAAATCTTTCAGCAAAATCCTTCCGCTGGACATAAGTGCAAACAAACAGACATTGCTCGTTTTAGAGTAAAGGATAGGATTTGATCAATTTTATCCTTACAACTTCTATGTTTCAAGAATAAAAACTAAATTAGTGTTTTATTAAAACAAGTTTAAACGGACGGACATAACGAACAAAGTGGAACGTCCTACTAGCGAGTTTTCCCGCTGCGAGGATAACAGAGCGACGTGTGAGCCGGGGATGGAGGCCGAGTTGCAAAAAAAATTTACTAATATATTTTGTGCACGGAGGCAGCAATCAGCGCCTTCCTGAGTAAATATTGATTTATTTGGATAAATATAAAATTTGGATACATAATAAATATCTA
>JAGFPH010008779.1:41664-52446 GCA_018207615.1 Philaenus spumarius
TTATTAGATCCTGATAGTTTTCTTGATCCATTTGTACGACGCGTGAATACTGTTATAAACTCCTGGGAATTTATCGTTGCCGCAGTCACCGTAGAAAGAACAAACTCCCACCAACTTGTGTCGGAATAACAGTGGGTTTCCCCAGTCAAACTGAAAATGTAAAAAACAGGTAGATATTTATTATGTATCCAAATTTTATATTTATCCAAATAAATCACTATTTACTCAGGAAGGCGCTGATTGCTGCCTCCGTGCACAAAATATATTAGTAAATTTTTTTTGCAACTCGGCCTCCATCCTTTGGTCACGCGTCACTCCGTTATCCTCGCAGCGGGAAAACTCGCTAGTAGGACGTTCCACTTTGTTCGTTATGTCCGTCCGTTTAAACTTGTTTTAATAAAACACTAATTTAGTTTTTATTCTTGAAACAGAAGTTGTAAGGACAAAATTGATCAAATCCTTATCCTTTACTCTAAAACGAGCAATGTCTGTCTGTTTGCACTTATGTCCAGCGGAAGGACTTTGCTGAAAGATTAGAGGGTTTTGGGCCTGAAAAATCGATTGGTGAAAACCACTACCTCAGGAAAACTCGTATTTTTCTAAGTAACTCATTTGAAAAGTGAAAATGTTTAAAATTAGGCTTATGGAGTTTAAAATCATTGCATATGTTTGTTGACTATAATAATAACAGTAATCAGCTGTTTCCTATAATATTTCCATTATCAGCTGATTTCAACACCAAACGTAACTAAAACATTATTTTTGTGCTGTCATTGACCGTTCTAAAACCCTTTTCACCAGTTTCTGCATTCTTTACATTTCTATAAAGGTAATATAAATTATCTAACGATTATAATTATTATTTGTTATTTCTAAATTACATAAACAATTTCAGTATGTGATTCGTATTTGCATTCATTAAAAAAAAAAAAAAGTAATGAGTGGTGCTCGGTTGCCCAGGTACTATATATTAACATATCTAAACATAAATGTAACATAATTACCAAACAAGGTCCCGAATTATGAGCAACTGCGCAAATCATCGATTTCGTGACAGGCTTATAACCACCGTAATGCTGTTTGCATATCTTTTGCTTTGCACGTTTCACTTTGAGTTCTTTAAACACGTAACTGGCCTCGGGCACCTGAAATGAAGCAAAATTAAGTAAACATTATAATTTGTTGCGTACATTTTAAAACAAAGCATGCTGTTTAACAATATATTTATATACATTGCGTTCGTAAAGTTCCTTTAACCCCCTTTATTATTTTTGTTACTGAAATAGTAGTTTACGCAACGATTGTATTATGAAGGCCTTTAAGCCACGAGTGAGATGTAAGTTGGAACACGAGCGAAGCGAGTGTTCTAAATATCTCACGAGTGGCTTAAAGGCTGAATACAATCGTTGCGTACACTACTTTATCTACGACCAAAAATATACAGGGTGTAAAAAAATAAGAAGTGTGTAATAATTCTTCAATTTGATACCCTTTTAACAGGAGTGAAATTAACATTCCTTTTACTCATAACCATACTAAAAAAGGTGAAGTTAAGATATAGTGAGCTAATCGAAATTTGGGATTCGATTAGGATAAATTAGGCCAATTCCTCAAAATACGCAATGAAAACATTCTCTGAAAACGAACTAACACCATTTCTAGTTTTCCACTCCATAAACTGGTTATAAACCTTTTCATAACGAAATTTAGATTTTTCTGGCAACAAATTGTTCAGAGCCGAATTTGCTTTTGTATTAATTTCCTCTGGAGTTAAACAAAATTCATCACTATCACTCATGTTTGCGGAATGCATCAACTCACGTTTGAGGTTAGTTACAATAACACACTAACATCCGGAACGTATGGGTACAATCAGCTGATGTACGAATAGCGTTATTTTTATTACAACTCTACTTCCGTCAAATGACGAGCTCTCATTGGTCTAGAGCCTATTATGTAAAGTGACTCCTGTTAGGTAAAGATATCATTACCTAATCGGGTTGGCTTTTGGTTTGTAATGTACCTCTTTCTGATGTTACTTGTAATAGCGTTATTGGTGTTTATTGCAATGGTCGTAGATAAAATAGTTAACAAAACTGTTTATATATCTTGCGTTGCATTACAGGACAAATGTTTTGACATATCTGAACCGCTATGATTTTTGGAGTGTAGGGGGGTTACAAATTTCAAATATAAAGGCAGGTCTTGTAATACACCATTGAAAAGCTTATTAAAAGAGAAACAGAATGGCGCAAACTAGAGCTTAGTAGCCTATCTTGCGTCGTTTCAAAGTAATAGACATTTAAAGTTCTGGAACATTTGCTATTCGATTACTTAAGTCTTATTTTTTAATGAAATGGGATAACCATCCTTAAAATTAAAGCAAACAATATCAAAGTATCTATACATACAGGGTGAGTTTTAAATGCCCCCCCCCTTATTTTTTTCCGCATTTCTTAAGATATCGACTCCCAACCATCGCCGAACATCATTGATTAGTTTATACTTTCTTTTGATGAGGTTCACATTTTTGGCCGCCATCTTGGATCCGCCATATTGGAATTAACTTTTATTTTTTAAATATAAAGGTAAGGTTGTGACCTATCATTTCAAACTATTTATTTTCCGTAGAACAGGATGCCGCAATCGGTTTTTAATTATCTGCTTTCGTTCTCGAGATATTAACAATTTTGTAAAAAAATTAAAATTTTCAAAAATTCCTTGTTTTATTCATTTTTTTTTTTTTTTAAATATCGACCCTTTATCATCAGATATCACAGTTTGGTGGTAGCTTATAGATTTTTATTAAGTTATAAATTTTTACTGCCATCTTGGGTACGCCATATTGGATTGAGATGCTTGTTTTTAATGTAAATGTGGTGTTGTGACACATGATTTTGAACAAATTTTTACTTTTTTGAACAGATTTTTAATTTAAAATCCTTTAATTGTTTTTAAATAAATAATTATACTACAAAAACACAATTAAATCACGTTAAACTTTTTTTTAAACTTTAATTGTTATAAAAGATTAATTATTCCTTAAAATATAATTTAATTCGGCCACAATTTCAAACTCGGTGTCGTCATTCTGTTTAGGCCTACCAGGATTTTTAACACTTGCAAAACTTCCGGTTTTTCTAAATTTACTGACTAATTTTAAATTAAAAATCTGATTGCGGCAGCGTGTAAAGCGTAAAAATTAGTTCAAAATCATGTGTCACAACACCACATTTACATTAAAAACAAGCATCTCAAACCAATATGGCGTACCCAAGATGGCAGTAAAAATTTATAACGTAATAAAAATCTATAAGCTACTACCAAACTGTGATATCTGATGATAAAGGGTCGATATTTTTTAAAAATTTAATAAAACAAGGGATTTTTGAAAATTTTAAATTTTTTACAAAATTTTTAATATCTCGAGAACGAAAGCAGATAATTAAAAATCGATTGCGGCATCGTATTCTACGGAAAAAATAGTTTGAAATGATGGGTCACAACCTTACCTTTACATTTAAAAAATAAAAGTTCATTCCAATATGGCGGATCCAAGATGGCGGCCAAAAATGTGAACCTCATCAAAAGAAAGTATAAACTAATCAATGATGTTCGGCGGTGGTTGGGAGTCGATATCTTAAAAGAAATGCGGAAAAAATTAGGGGGGGGGGGCATTTAAAACTCACCCTTTATAACTACAAAAATAACAGCAATTGTAAAGTGAAAGGTAGGGACGGATTTAAATTGGAGTCATATTTTTTCTCGAAGTTAAGAACACAACTCTAAGCATTTACAAATACTGTAGTTAAATTACAAACACTACTGACACTAAAACTTCTTAAATAAGATGAGAAAATAACAATTTATGCAAAAAGTTACATAAAAAAGAAGACGAACATAAAGGCAATTTCAAAATAAGAAAAAGTACCTGCGCTCAGTACTTACAAAACCCCATCCTGAAGTCACAGCTGTCTGGCCCAACTTCAATGGTCTAGCCGCCAGTTCTATGGACATAGCCTTTCTGCTAAATCTGATACCAGAACCAGAGATTCGCACCAAAGCTAGATTATAGTCGCGAGTTACGTTGTTGTACTTTGGGTGAAACACGATTTTATCAGATTTATAACGGTTACCTTGACGTTCTACTGCGGACCCGGTGAGAATATTAAATTTATAATAAAATCTGAAACAAGCAACAATCAAAGCAATAACAATAAATACTAGTATTGGCATACAGTGTGGGTACAGGGTTTACTTTAAATGGGCAACCGTTGGTACCTCGTAAACTATAAATCTGAAAGTAAACTTTAAATAATAAACCTGTCCTTGTTTTCTAAGAAGTTAAAAAATGTGTATCTAAAATACTTGTTACCGGCCGACATTTTCCAATACGGCGGTCATCTTTACAATTTCTTATGAAACACTCTGGAGCCTATCATATGATATTACTAGTTATTTTAAGACTCTTCCAATTCTGCAAATTTGTCACTCATGAAAAATAAAGTTTAAAACAGATGTTTAATATCAGCTGATGATTTGTTGCAAACTGATGTTTAACGAAAGCCTTCTTTTTATTACGCCACTAGTTCTCATTTTAAAGTACAGTTCTTAATGTTTTTATGTTTTGAAGCGGCGGCTAACTTTCTAATTCCTTTTGGAACACCCTTTATTTTATGATGATTTGGGATTTTACTGAATTCTGGATTCTAAATTAGCGGCCATTGAAACAACTAAATTTTTCGTGTATGCTAAATTGGTAGTTTTGTCATTTAATTCCTCTGTATTATGGTTTTAAAAAATAACGAAAACGTATTTGTTGATTTTAAAAAGTTATTTGTTTGTCGAAACAGTACTTTATTAGTTTTAAAAACGTTATATTTATTTCGAAACGTTTCCATACGAAAATATCTTTCGTTAGGGTGTTTTTAAAACTTTATACACCTCTAACTTTTAAACAGTTGGTGATATAAAAAAAAAACAAAACAAAAAAAAAAAACACCTTGAACAAAACAATTTTTAAAATAACTTGTAAATTCCAACACTACCTTTACAGAGTGTTCTGTAAGAAGTTCGAAAGTTGACCACCGAATTGGAAAAAATGGCGGCCATTTACAAATACTTTAGCAACATTTTTTTTATTTCTCAAAAAACAAGGAAAGTTTTTTTTGTTGTTGTTATATTTATAGTTTACAAGATATCAATGGTGGCTCACTGGCAAAAAATACAGGCTGTGTAGTAGATGATGGATTTAACTTGTTTCAACAGAATAAACTACCACTTTACAAGCTTAAATAAAATCTATCGTAATTCTATTTTCAGCTTATAGTAATTTTATTTAATAGTAGGGTTAGACCACTGCGTGCTCCGCACGCCAACCCCCAATGGAACCTTCTAGTTACGTTTTATTTATAATAAAGGTGTAAGATTAATAATAAGCTCTAAACTAAGATGGTAAATAATGTTAAATGTTCGAATTAAATTATGTCTTATATTTTATAACAGCAGTTATAATAATGGTTAAAAGAACCAGCAAGGTTCAGGTCTACACTTTAAAACCCTAACCTAAAGCTGAAAATACAAAAATAATTGCTTCAAATTTTTAATTCAGCTGTTAATGGAAATATTGGAGCAAACTGCTATATTATCTGTTATTTTATTCAATTGGTTTCGATGGTAATACATGTTGAAACGGCCAATTGACCGATTCAATTGGGGTTAATTAATTACATTAATTAAAATAAATTCAAAGTCAATATAACAAAGGATTAAAGACAAAGGGTGTCAGAAAAGCCCAAAATTAAGATAAAAAAGTAGTTTCCAATGTGAAAATAGTATTTAGTAATAATTTTGAAGAATTAACTAAAATTGTGTTAGTTAAATACGTGCAGACTATGACGTATGCTTTAGCGACAAAGTCAAGCCAAAACCTTGCAGGATCTAACAGGCATGGACTTGTCCGGTCTTGTCTAAATTTGGTAGAAATGAAATAACATTGAAAGATAGGGGTTTGTAATTTTATTAAAAAAAGTTGTTATTATTAGATTTATGTTAAAAGGAGAGTTAAATAAGCAAGGAGTAATAAAAATAATTTTGTTATGATAATTTGTTAAAAAGTTATAGACAAAAATGTAAGCGTAAACAAATCGATTTTGCAGAATTTGAATAAAATCCAAAAACAAAGTAGAGTCATTTGTAGAGTTAAAAAGGGTTAAGAAAATAAGGTAATAAAAAATATACAGTTATAAAATTTAATAGCTAAAAAATAAAGTGTAAAGTCATTCTTGGGCATAAAAAGGCCAATAACTCTTAAAGTTCAAATGTAATTAAATCATAAAAAATTGCATTTAATAGAGTAAATAATAGGGCATAATCAAGCCGAAGTTCAAAATAAATAAATAAATAGTTTTGTAAAAATAAAATTAATTAATAAAAAATTTTATTAATTCAAAATAAATACAAGGGAGATTAATAAAAGGGAAATATTGATAAAATAGGGTGTATGTATGTGTAATAAATTGTAATGCCATGTGAGATATGAAAAGAGCTTTAAAGGGGGGGAATGAAACGCCGAAAACCAAACGAAGGCAATTAGAGTAACATCAAGCTGAATAACTAGACAACCAAACAAGCTATCAAAAATCCAACACCAGATTAGCGCGTTTCAAGACCAACCGAAGAAGATACAAGCAAGAAAAAATGGAAAATTTCAAATTTACAGGAAATAAATTTCAAAATTTAAGCAAAACTAACGAAGTCTATAACTCAAGAATGAAGAGGAGTGGAAACGCCATTCGAATTCCAGAGAAACCAGAAAACGTCAACCAATCCATAGAAGTCAATAAAACCAAAATCCGACCACGCAAAAAGAAGTTATAGAGTTTGGGTGAAATCAATGCAAAAATTGTCAATCGACAAGCTCATACAGGCACGCAAGGCCCAAGCTCCGAGGGGGAAGTGACGTCATCGGATCTACTAAGCAAAACAAAACGGACCGCACATTGTAATTCAATAAATGAAGATAATAATTAAATTAGGCCTAATCGATGGGAAATAAAGGCACTAAAATTCATCAAATAAATCAGGAAATATATTAAGACCAAAAAATATATTTCTAGAGCAAGAAATCAGGATTTCTTGTTACATAGAGGAAGATGCTGGTTTGACAAGTAAAAAGTCGACGATAGAAGCCTGCATCCCCTCTGACATCAGTTTAGCACGGAACGCCAACGAGTAGACATCTGACCAAGCTCCGAGGGTACTTAGAGAAAGTCAAAGGCCGATCAGTTCGGTGTGCGTTACGTTTCTAGCTCCGGCCTAAAGCTAAGTCGGGTCGTGATAATTTCGGGAGAAGAATATCCATATAAACGGCCTATCTTGCCAAAAGATACTACAATCAACTGGGAGAGGACAACTTTAATTAAGTCTAGGAGGAGACAACTGTAAGCCGAAGGAACCATTCTGGGGACCAAGGAGAACCACTTTAAATCGCTGGAAATCGACAGAAGGAATTACGCGTCGAACTTCTTGTGTTCTGTAAGTGGCAAACGATCATTGTTACTTATAATTTTAAATAAATCCCTTTTTTACAAAATAATAAATAAATTAAAATAAACTAAATAAATAAATTCAAGTAAATTCTGGGGAAATTGAATAAAGTAAACTCGTTTAGTAAATTTCATTACTCACAATGGCAAATCGTCGTATGTAAATAATATAATCATTAATATACAAATTTTAATTAATAAATTAATTAATCACTTTGCTACTTTTCAATATATGTAATTATAAGTTAAAGATTAATAAATTTCATTGTGTTTTTGAAAATAATAATTTGTTGTTTCAAAGTTAAGGGATTTATGTTAATTAATAAATCGTTTTTGTGTTTTCAATAGAAAAATTTTGAATATATAATTTACAAATCCAATCAAATTAATCCTAAAACCATTCAGTGCTCTAGTGTAATTAAGTCAGCAGGTGAGTTATTCACTGATCACTACAAATTTAACTCCAAAGGGAACGATCCCGAAAAAGAGTCTAGAATTGAGCTAGTGTACTACACAAAAGACAAAACAGGTCTAATTAATTTAAAATTTAAAACTTAAGAATAGGAAACAAAAAGTTTTCCTTTTCTTGCCCTCGCCAAACCTCTCAAATTGTTCTCACGGGGTAGTACAACAGAACAACGTCAAATAAGGCCTGAAAACTCTTGGGTGTTATTTGATGAGGGAAAGTGTTAAAGTTAACAACAAAAGGTTGTGTTTATTGAATAAATTAAGAGGGTAGGGAGGTTTGCGTGTGGCAAGTGGCGCCCAACGCGTTGGCTCGTGTGACAAATAATATTTTAAAGTTTAAAATAGTTATTTCTCACTGAGACAACGAACGAACAGTTAAAAGTGATCTGGGGGTAGCTGACCTGTTAAATATAAGAGTAATTGTAAGAAGTGTAGCAATAAGAGTGATTAATTTAGAATATAAAAGATTAGGGAAATTTAAAAATTTTTTTAAAATCATAAACAATGGCAACTCCAAGCGGACAGAAAAAAGGGGAGGAAGAGGAGATTAAAAAATTGTTAAAAGTAATGTTAGCCAAAGAGAAAGAGCGGGAGGATAGGGAGAAAGAACGCGAAGCCAGGGAGTTAGTAAAAGAGCAGGAAAGGGTAGCTAGGGAGAAAGAACGTGAAGATAGGGAGTTATTAAAAGAGCAGGAAAGGGTAGCTAGGGAGAAAGAACGTGAAGATAGGGAGTTATTAAAAGAGCAGGAAAGAATAGCTGAAAAAATAGAACGCGAAGCTAGGGAATTAAAACATCGCGATGAAATTTTAGGAGCCGTAGGGGGAATAAGAGAAGAGGTACAGAAAGGGATGGAATTTATTCAGGGCAGAGTAGACCATTGCGAAGTAGAGATCGCAGACATAAAAGAAGACATTGTACAGATTAAAGAGTTAGGAAGAACAAATAGGGATAGAATAGAAGAAGTAAACGCGAATGAAAAGAAATTAGAAACGACAGTTAAAGCGTTAGAAAAAAGGGTTAGGAGTTCTAGCACAGCCCATGGTATGATAGGGGCAGAAAAGCGCGTAGTTTATATCCATGCTAGTAAAGAAGGGGAGCACAAAGTTCAAGAATTTTGGGGTACACCAAAGGAAAGTCCCATGAAATTTATAACGGATATGGAAGACCTTTTTAATGAGATAGACCCTTTGTTAGAAGGCGAAGAAAAGTTAAAAGTAATCGAGAGATACTTGCGAGGTGCAGTAATAGATTGGTGGTCCATTGTAAAGAGGGATAGCACAAACTATGGGGAATTTAGAGCAAAATTTTTAGAGAATTTCTGGGGCTACCAGGCACAACAAATTTTGCGAAATCAAATAGAGAATGGGAGATATAATGATCGCGGTTCTATGACAAGAGTAGAATATTTTTGTAAAATGGTAACAAAGGCCCGGTATTTAGAACCTGCTATTCCGGAGAAATTTGTAATAAATAGATTGTTGAGGCATTTTGACCAGAGAATACAAGTAGCTAGCGTAGGAAAGCCAAGCGAAAGTTTTGAAGAGGCTATAGAACTTTTAAGAGCTTTTGAGGCAATGGAGAGGGAAAATAGGCGAGACCCTAGAGACGAATATCCGCGAAACCAAGGGAACCTAGACAGGCAACCAACGCGTAATACGGACTCTGGAAACCTTCCTAAACACCCATACCCCAGATCCTATGAGAATCAACCTAGCACAAGCCAAACCCAGTACCCTAAGAAACCTATTCCATCTAATCAAAATCCGAAGCCTAGTCCAAAAAACTAACGAAGTTGGTCTCTGGGAATGGAAGATTGGAATCAAAGGTACAATATAAATATACGGAATCAGGGACCGCGAGAATAAATAATAAAAGGAGCCATTTACAATTTAAACTGCAGAATATTTCATTGAATATTAGGGAAGAGTTATTAGAAGAGCCAAATAACACCTATTTACCAAAAGATAAGATCAAATGTCCGGAGGTAGAGGTCAAAACTCATCAAAGTCCATTGTGTCTTGAACTGGACACGGGGGCAGAATATTCATGTATTCAAGCGGAGTATTTTGAGCAGTTAAAAGTAAAGGGTTATAGATTTTTAGAGCTACCAGTAATGAATGTAGAGGTAGTAGGGGCAATAGGAAATAGGAGAGTAAGGGTAGCCAAACAAACAATGATACCCATAAACTTTGCAGGCAAAACAGTAGAAGGTATATTCTTAATAGTGCCAAAATTAACAACTAAAGCTATATTAGGGTGTAATATGCTAAATAGGTTAAAAGCAAAAATCAATTTAGAAGAAGAATTTTTAAAAGTCAGAATTAAAGGGGAAGAAATAAAAAGTTAATTTTAAAACAAAGGAGGAAGCTAAAAGTAAACAAAGCGTTAAACAAATAGAGGGAAATAGGAAAAATTTCATAGGAGTAAAGAAATTGAGATTGGACGAAGAAAACCGTTTTAATAACAACTTTAAACGAGATTTGATGAAATGTGGAATCATTCAACAAGTCGGTGATCCAAATCCGGGTATGCGAGAGAAAGGGGCATGTCTGTTGTCTATTAAAACCAAAATTGTAGGAAAGGCGAACAAACCAAACGTAAAAATTCCAAAGGTTATGAGTTAGGAAATTTCAGTAAGGGAGAGATGAGTGTTAAAGGGTTAGAGCCGATGAAAAAGATACGGAATAACCAAGGTTTAAGTGAGGTGTTACTGAAGGGAGAAAATCAGGGCAACCAAAACTTAAAGGATCGTTCAGAAATACTGCG
>JAGFPH010008780.1:0-13311 GCA_018207615.1 Philaenus spumarius
GTTTTATGTAATAATCTTGCTTTGCTAGTTTTAAGGAAAAAACCAAAACAATTGTTATTTATAGTATAATATTGATGATTTCTCATATAAAACCTAAGTGGTTGGACAAATTAAGTTTCGTTTTTACCACCAAAAGAAAATATAAAGTAAGCCACTAAAAGTAATTGCACCATAACTTTCTACCTCAAGCCACTTTTGAATACCATTTACAGGACTACATAATTAAATAGATTGTTTGTAAATAAAGGTAGTTCTAGACTGTTATTCGTGTTATAGGTGGTGGGTTTGCAAACAAAGTATTTAATATTAACCAGTATTGTGATGCCATTATTTGCATCGGCTTATAAGTATTAGAGGAAACAATTTACTGCTGAGAAGTGTTAATATATCCAGTCTTGGTAAAACTAAATAAATCTATTCCACAACTAATGAAAGACACACATTTATGAAGTAATTATAATAGATTAATATTTCAAATTTATATTAAGTGTAAACTTAATACCAACTATACTAATACAATTCAAGTACAATACTCAGTCAAAAAACTAACTTTTGTTGCAGTTACATTAAAGTTTAGTTTATGTTTAATTTTAATCTATGAATTGCCTTCAAGAGGACAGTAGTTGAAAAGATTAGTTAGCTTTGTAAATAATTCTAATAGTCAGCTATCCCTAAATAAGTAAATAAGAATACTTCTTGAATGATTACTGCAATCCAAGTGGCTAGTTAGGCATGGACTGCTTTCTTATTGTTGGTTCGTTTCATAAATAAAGAAATTCATTTTTATTATTATAATCAGGCCAAACACAAAATTTTTAAATATAATATCAAATTAGTCGTTCCATAATTGTTTACTTGATACAGCAGTTTTCTGCAGTAGTTTAGAAACCGAAGTTTTTACTAAAATACACACCATTAGTAGGTAAATAAATGTAATCATTCCATACAAGTAACAACTATTGTTACCAAATACAAATTACAATAAATTAATAACATTAAAGTTTTGATATTTGGAAAAGTAAAACAAGTGATGAAGTTAGCACAGATGGCAGCGTTGTGTATATATTCCTCGAAGTTGGTGTTATCAGAGGTTAGCCCCCAGTTATAGCCGTTTATTTTTTAAGTGATGATTTACCTAAGATATCGTAACAGAAAAGAAACAAGATCTAACACTATAGTTAAAAATACAATCAGTGTTTTCATTGTTACTGATATAAAAATGTACGCAAACACAAAATATAACGAGTTTCGCCTTTTCGAAAGTGACAAAGAAAATATAAGTTATTTCTTGGGAAAAGTCGAAAAAAAAGTATTGACAGGTGTGATTCGGCTAATTTATGCAGTCAATCATAATAATACTTGTTTCGGTGAAATCATATCTCATATTAAATATACCGAGAGTCTCATAAGTGTAAGTATCCCTTAGTTTTCTAATTATGAGGCCAAACATGTTTAACCAACTTTATATTATCAGAGACAAAGGCCAGCAAACACAGAGCAAAGTGATGTGTTGTACATTTTACACAAAATGAAAATATAAAGCCAATAATAACAATGAGTGAAGTGTTATTGTAGCTATTCTCTGAGGCAATGTTTATGTTTCTCGATTACCTCACCATCGTGTTAAAACAACGAAACCTTCGTTTGTAATACAAACATATTTTTATTTACAGAACTTAAGTGCAAAGCGCTCTACAAAACAAACAATTCTAAAATAAAAGAGAAAGATTAAATACTGTTAAACACCTTTGTAATAATTTACTTTTCTTTTTTTATAGTAAGTCAAACCATTCTCTTTAACTTTTTGTTTTGATCGCAAAAACTCTAAATAGAAGACATACTTTGATCATTATTTACAAATATTTAGGTTTATATACTAATAAAATAACCTATGCAGCCCTAATAATATAATAATCATTTGTTTGGTAACATTGTTAATAAAGTAATTTTTCATATATAGTTAAAACATAAATATGAATTATGCATTAGTTTTTAATAATTGTATATTTTGTCCATACAATACTTACTTCAAATTGTATCTGTATAGGCTTCTCCATTGATTGCACATATTTTTATCATCCACCTAATGACACGTATAGATTTTGTATCACTCTATTTTGGCAAGGGGTTCAGCTAAATTAAATTATTCGTAAGACACATAATTTCCGTTGACTATGCAATTAGAGTTGTCACAGTTTCACAATTTGTGGAGCCTGGGCTTCTAACTATCTACCGATAGTCTAGTAATGCTCAGAATTAAAAATGTTCTTACTTCATTAGTTGGAGCTCCAACTTTCTGTAAAATGACAGATCTGTCTATACCATCGGTCGAAGTTGAGGAACAAAACAATAATTAGAATTGGCCAAATTATTTTGAAACATTCTGGAAAAAATTTCCTGTCAAATGTGTTCTGTCCAGAAAATAACATGTGTGGGTTTGTTTAACTACTACATTTAAAGAAGTTGTTTTTTTACACCGAAAATACACATTCTGCGATTATGTTTAGGTTTACTCACTGTTGAAGAAAGTATGTGTCCTGTTTTGAATAAAGGGAAAGTACCATGATGAAAACGTTCCTTGCAACTATCTAGTCTCTTACGACCTTTTAATATTATATTGAAGATGAACTGTTTCAATTATCGAGAAGTTATTTATAAAAAAACTAAATTTTAATTGAATTATTTGAAAACAGGAAACATTTGTAAACACAGAATATTCAATGAAGTTTTCAGTAAATCTAATTGGTAAAATTAAGGAAAATACTGTCAAGATAAAGATGAGTTAACGTGATTATATTTTTTTTTTTCATTCTAATGCCTTTATTGAGGTCATCTTTTTGAAAAATAAATGACCTATTTTACTAAATATTACTTCTACCTCGTGTTATTTAATTTAAACGTTAAAAACTTCCTTTAGAACATTACTTTTTCTATCATAACCAATTATACATTATTTACATCTGTTCATAAAGTGCTTGCAATAAACGAAGTTATTTAAAAAGATTGTTAATAGATAGCGCCTTACATTAGGAATCATATAAAGTATAATATACAAGTTTTTTAAATACAATTTTGTAACGAACATGAATTTTAACCTGTTTGTCTATTTTTCGTAAATAGCGGGGAACATAAGCTTTATTAATATTGATGAAGAATTAGATATCGCTTAGTGACAAAAAAAAAAAAAAAAAAAAAAAAATAAATTTGAAAAAAAAAAAAAAAAAAAAAAAAAAAAAAATACATTTGAGAAATAATATATAAGGATTGCAAACAAAATTAATAATTTGAGATGTCTATAAGTTTAGAATTTTTGTTACCAAATTCTACAATATGTCTTCCAAACATATATAATTTACATTAGAAGTGTGAGCCATTGGTAGATTTTTTAAATTTGTATGTATTACCAATTGAAAAAAAATGTATTGCCAATGAGTAAGAACCCCCAAATGAATGTTTTAATCATCTGTGCTTGTATTTATCGTCAAACAAATAAGAAATTACTAAATAATATTTTTTTTATTAATGAAAATTAAAAAAAAATATATTGTCAAGTAAACCTATTAAATCACAGAGACTCAATAGAAGAGAACACAATATTTTAGACAGGCTATCAGAAAATGTGTTTATATTCGAAGATACTATTGAAAAGCATTTTATATTCATGAAATGTAATGTAATTGAGCTGTATCGATTTAGTACAAAGGTTGGTATATAAGTTGTCTTATTTCAAACTCGCAATTGGGATTATTATTTTGATTATAGATTAAGTATTGAAATAAGCTACAGATGCAAAAAAGATACAATTTGCAATGAAAGTAGTTTTATTGCCTCTGTAAAACAAATAAATAATTAAGTAATACTTGTCAGATCCATTTCTTTGAAGGTCGCAGGTTTAAATATTTACAGCAAACTTAAACACACATATTTTACTAACCAATTGAACTAAAATTTTAAATCTAATGTGATGTTATTTCTTTCATAATATTTGTAGGTCTGATACTAATAATACATTAAATATGATAAAATCATTAAAATTTTTTACTGGGCAATCTTTATTGAAGCTACTAAAGTTTATAACATTAGGCTTCCTCGTACAATTGAACAATATGTTTAGTCTATTTAAAAGGTTTAATTAATTATTTGTATGTTTTTGTTCAATTGACGGAAAGAGTAAATAGTAGAGACAGTTGCTAAACTTTAACTCAATTATAAAGAGTTTTTATTTTCACTTATGTAATGCAGTAATACTTGAAACTATAAATATATCTAAGCTGTTTCAATTAGTTGTTTAAGGTAATTGCCACTAGCCTCCAAGCAGTAACCTAATTTAAAATAACATTTGTTTTTAAATTTCATACTTGAGTTATTATATTAGCTGAGACTTTCATTATTTTGTTCCTGAGCCAGTTTATGGATTCAGTACCTTGATGAATACTAATTATTCTATAATATAATAAATTACCTTAAAAGGTCCGTCTTGTGACTTCAATTTTGGTCTCTGACTAGTTTCGAAGTCGCAACTTCATCATCAGAACTTCTCCTTAGTTTTTATTTTTTCATTCCTTCCGCAGGAATCGTCAAATATTAAAACAATAGTCAAAACACACAACACATACACAAACACTAATTAAAACAGTCGTGACTAGCACCGGTGTGCACTCGATAGTATCCGTTGGAGCACTGTCGATAAGAACGAAATATTAACCACTATTGACCTTCGATGTATGTTTTAGGGCAGTATCGTACAGCTGATTCGATCTGAAAGATAACTGATCATTCAACATGTCGTCAGGTTTACTTTTGTACGCTTTGTAAATTTCAAATTCTTCCTGTGCATCCATTGTTCTGCCTTTCGCACATAAATATAATGGCTCCACACAGGATTGGAAATCTCCAGATCTGTGGTTATTCTCAAAAAGGTGATTAGCATAATTGGAATTGGCTATATTTGTTTTATTATTAGGAAGATGCTCCTTATATCGGCGAAGAAAAGTTCTCCCAGTCTGGCCTATATAATATTTGCTACATTCAGGACAACTTATCTTATACACTCCTGACTTATTTTCCAAGGGGATATCCGTTTTATGTTTAAGAAATGATGCAACGCTATTTCTTGTGCGGAACGCAAGCGTAATCTTGTGTTTATTTAATACATTTTTTAAAACATTAGGCAGTAAATTAGTGTATTCCGATGAGATATATTTATTAACCTTACTTTTGTCTATTTCTAAGTTTTGTTTATTTCTTTTTTTAATATGGCTCCTGATTAACTTGTCTATTAACGAATGCATATCAAACTAATTATTCTTTTAAATAACCCAATTGACAAATTCTAATGACCACATATCTGAGAAACGAGAGGCCATTTATTTTGTCTTTGAAGTCCAATCCAGTTTTCATTGAAGGTTTCATTCGGGAAATGAGTAACCTGCATCAGTCGCTTATTAATTATTATGTACCTTGTTATCAATTCTTTAATTTTAAAGGCAACAATTTCTGTTTTAAATACTATACACATTTAAATGAATAGATGAATTTTCAAAAGGTAGAAAGGTTAAGCTGCAGCAACTAAACAATTTAACTTATAATGCAAATAAGGCCTAAGTAATACATTGAGCCCATTAGCAGGACATCCGTCATTTATAAAAATTAAATGAAAAGGGAAGTTGATTTCGTTGTGTTCAACATCTCAGTATTTTGCAGAAACTGTAAATTGGCATTCCCGTTTGGGTTTCCTTCTTAAAATCTGGGTCCTACGACACGAATGCCTAGAATACCTACCGAAACATTCACTTTGGTTCTAACTTGATGGTCAAGCGTTTAGTTAGTGTGGATTTATTTTTCGTATCTATAAACCCAAAACTTTTCAAATGGCAAAGAAATGTGTTCGTTAATAAAATCCTTAACATTATTTTCCGATAAGCGTTCTCTTTTTTCATCCATAATTGACATAAATTCATCTCTATTGTGTAACTGCATTTTTTTTAATTACTAAGACTTTTAATCCGCGATTTTAATGCTCTATGGCAACTATTTTTGTATACTTTCAGCTCTAATTATCCATTTCTTAGAGTAACTCCCTCGTGCTATTTTAAAATAGCAGCACTACTTCCTTATTCTGCCACTTTGTAAATAATAAAACTGATATAAAAATATAAACAGTCAAAATTACCCGAAATATTCAGAATCCATTGATCGTATGTTTAAAAAAAAGCAATACGTTCTCCAAATAATAAGCAAGTTAGGCTTAGTGAGAATTTTTAAGTATAGATACATTTTTATTTAAATACTTTTTAGTACATAAAAAAAAACTTAATAACTAGCCAATAAATTCATCTACCTTTCACTAATTCAGTATTAAGTAATGTTAGAATCTAAAAACTTACTTTATAATGTATTTGAGTTTATTAGTATTAGTCGAACTTAGTAATTTAATATTATTTCAGATTTTTAATTTCATCTCAATCAGTTAGTAAATAAAGAAGTTAGTAGTTTTAGTGAAGCAGGATTTGAACCTGCGACATTTAGTCTATCAGATAATTTATTACTAAGCATTGAAAACCCGACACGTAAATTTAAGAAATGGTACGTGCGTGTGTTTTTTTTAGTGAACTTTAGTTGGAATGTCAAATTTAGATTTTAGTTATCTTATATTTGATTTTAAAGTTCAATCATTATTGTTAAAGAGCTAATATCAGATTAGATTAGTAGACTACATACTGTATTTCAGATTATTCCATTTGTAAATAAAGAAGTTAGTAATTTCAGTGGCAAAATTAAAATTTATTATTTTCAAAGCTGAAATTTATTATTTAAAATTTGGTGATTCTTTCCCATGCCATGCACCAAAAATCACAAAATCCCAGAAAAAAACCTATAAATGTATATTTTTATAACCCTCAAAGGAATAGCCGTGTTTCGTGGCGTCTATAACATAGATCACATGTTTTTTGTCAAAGTCACTGTAGACACATCATTATAGATATGGCAGTACTCAAGTGCCAGAGTATTAGTCACAGAACACTAAATTTCCATCTTCAGCTTGCAGTCTTAAGTGCGCTGGTACTAATGATCGCAACGATTACACTAATCCCAGGGAGTATACACGCTCCCAATCATGTAAACTGCGGGAAAACAATCCCCAAACTACCGGATGCAATGCCTACGGAAAGCATTTAGGAATAATCCCACCCAGCCGGCCGAAAAATCTCGTCATACAACCAGAAACCGATGACGCCACCCAAACAGCACAAATATCACCACCCCCTTCTGTTGCGTCTACGGACCACACATACCTAAAGAAATATTAACAAGTCTTCCACTAATCCGAAGGACAAAAGAATGCTGCCCTTATGCCTGATGTACTAACTACCATAAACAAATGAAAAAGCCAAGCTCATTCAAACAAAAAATACTGTAAATTAAATAAAAAAATCAGTGCATAATATATATCTTATTTTCCCAGTCGAAAAGTTTTTCTTTTAAAGGTATTAAGTTTACTGTACATTTTGAATTCAACAGAAATTGTTTGTATGCTGCCTAGTAACCCTTACGGTCTTGTCAATTTTATCGTGTTTCGATACAGTAGTTTAGTAGACACGATGCTTGACAAGGCACTCACCAATATTTCCACATATATTGGCCCATTCATCAAGATGCAGGACGTTTAAAGTTGAAGCTTTTACCGAAAATCGACCGGAATTGACAACCCCCCTAGTGCTGAGATTTCACTCAGTCTGCTCAGATTTAAAGGTCGAAATTGGTAAATTTGTTGTCACGAAAATACCGTATAAACTAACTATCATATAAACGCTATTCAACAAAATTTTAACCTTCAATTTATTTAGCATTTATTTAATTTAACTTTATACACATATACTATGCACATTACAAAACTAAAACAATTAATTATAAAATCAAAAATGTACCTTCATTGAATAGGTTATGTAGCATGCTAACAGAATAGTAACACAAATTTTACTTAAGTATCGCAGAATTTACATGATTTTAACGTATCTTTAGAAACCAAAACAATTTACATTGTTACTATGTAAGGTAATATATTTAACATTTTAAAAGTTTTTTACCTAAGAGGTTATAAAATGTTCAAAAATTTTCAAATAATAAGGTCGTAATAAATTTTCTAGTTGTAAATACATTTGTATTGAGTTTCTTTAAATAATTAAGTGTATTCCAAATGTCTATACATGATTGCTATAAATAGTCATTACAGTGAGATATATTGTTGAAAGGACACACAAAATATATATTTACAAAAAATTCTCCTGACCTACTTTCTAAATTTAAATGAATGTCTATTGCTTGTTTTATAACAAAATTGTTATATAATGTATGTTTGTTATTAGGAGTAATGTTTAGGTTCAAATTTACATACAATAAATGTTTACATGGAAAAAGTAAAGTCTTGTATACCAATTTAAAGAGAACTAATAATTTTCACAAACAGTTCATTTACTCGTCATTATTCTTTCTTACCGAGCATCATTATGGTGAGGAAAGAAATGTAAGCCATTTCAATTGTAAATTACACAGTATAAAATGCACGCAAAACTTGCATAAAATAAAAATTGTACTATTTCAGAGTTCAACTAATAAAACAATAGCAAGGGTATGTATATATATAATATAACTGTAACGTTATACTTCTATAGTTACAAAAGTTCCATGAAATACACTGGAAAATAAGATTAATGCAGTAGCTTCAGTAGTAATCGAATAAATGCGGCTATTAATTTGTTTATGATGAAAACAAATGAATTACTTACGTGCAGATTAATAGAACACCAATTTCAAATATATCGTAAACAAACGAAACTGTTTAGACTTTTAAAAAACCTCAATTACCCAAAGAGTGTTATATATATATTTTCAAATTATGTAACACCAAAACATTATTATTATTATATGGAGGGAGGGTGAATGAAGAATTGTTAATCACGTTTTATTTACCGCTGATTGGAGTTAATACCAGAACCCATTAACAAACAATTGGTAATGGTATTCAAAATCAAACAATTTTATACTGCGCCCTTTTCACAAGATTTTCAACATTTAAAAATATATAATTTTAGGGATATAAGTGATATAAAGATTTATTTCTTCAGCAGTGTAATTACCATAGGCCTCTAACGAAGATTGTAACACCCTTCAAGTTCACCCCAACGTAAATGTTACTATTATCTAAACAAAACACATTTTTACATACATTTAAACTTTTCTTACATTCCCCCTTTGAGTTAGGGTTAAAGTTTTATTGTAGGCCAGTGCAATACAATTAAAATGTGCACCTATTTTAAAGGCAAAACCACTTAATTAATGGTTATCATCGCTAGTCAAAATTTCATGAAAATTATTTAACATCAGGATAGAATTTTAAAATATACGTTTCTTTACGTTATTTTGTTGTTTGTTTTATAATGTTTTACTGTTTTAGTTGTTTTTAAATTAGTGTTTCATTTTATACAAACATGTATATATAAATAGTTTTCTAATTTTAATCCTTTGCCCTTATTATGTATATTGAGTGTACATATATATAAACTGGGGATAACGACTTTAGTATACCTTTTTAATAAATCTTTAGTCCGTTAAGTAAAACCGTATGTATACTATAATGTATTGAATATTAAAAAGATATAGGCCTATAAACAATTTAATTTTGTACTGGTTAAATGTTCACATTTTTATATGAAACATCTATATATATCAAATACAAATACCACTCACTGACTCATCACGAAATCTCAAAAACCACCAAACGGATTAAAATTTGGTATTTAGCTTCCTCTAGGGCCCTAGCTGCTCGCTAAAAACGGTTTTCAAAAAATTCTAAATTTTAGGGGCTTTAAGGGGGTCAAAGTTACTAAAAAAAAAAAAAAAAAAAAACACCGAACGGATTGGAATGGAATTTGGTATATTATAGCTTTATAGCTTCCTATAGGGCCCTAGGTGCTCCTTAAAGAAAGGTTTTCAAAAAATTCGAAATTTTAGATTGGCCTTGGAAGGTCAAAGTTACTAAAAATCTCCATAAGAAATACATAGTGTAATATATTTATTGATATTTTTTTGGTTAATATACATTTAAATTTGATTTGTCTATCCGTGCAAAGCCGGATCGGGCCAGCTAGTTTTATTATATTTATTCACACAATATTGCTTAAAAATACCGGTGTAACATTCCTACCTACGCACCGTGGTTACAAAGAGATATTTTGTTAAATTCATTTATAAAACATAAAACGTGAAATTTTTCTCAGGTACAAGGGATATTCTTTAGTCCAAACGTAATATTTTTAAATCAAAACGAAATGGATGGTTGAATTCAGTCCTTTATATGAGCATGTGTACAAACATTTGTCAAGATTAGAATGATTGACAAATTTATTTTTACTCCTAATTGTGAGTGATTTATTTGACTTGAAAATTAAAAACCTTAATACTGAATATTTTGGTGAGCGGGACTATGGTCGTTCTTCCCCGTGGCCCTTCAGTTGCATAGTTGACTCAATTTTGTTCGCAGACAACTGCATATTATGTTTAATGAATATTGTTAAATTATTTGCTAATGATTTCTAAGTTTTGATTTAAACGTTTAACGGAAAACACTGCAACATAAATATTATTAACGTAAATTAATTAAACCATGTCACAAATTAAACCATCTTTACGTAAACATCAAATAAAGTAATATTTAAACAATTAAACATTTGCAAATGCTAAAATAATTAAGCACACCAATTAAGTCATCAACTGATTGATAGTTCAAACAAATTATAATATATTTATGAAACTGTATCAACTCATATATAAAAGCGGGTGTATGAGCGTACGTACGTACGTGAGTAACATGTAATATAACAGCTGATTTCACCCATCATCTGTAAACCCAGTGTAGATTATAGTTTGGGGTTATGTTTTAAACTTCAATCGTTATAATTTCTTGTGAAGTTGATTTTTTTTTAAATATGAGTTATAGAACTAATTAATACTATATTATACGTTATAATATTTGCTTTGAGGTTATAAACTATATACAATATATAAATACAACCTTTTATCATCAGAAGAAGAAATATGCCTACCTATTCGTTTAACAGCTGATTTCACCAATCATCTGTAATACTTAAACAAATCCATAGTAGATTATAGTTTGGGGTTATGTTTAGGTAGGCCTAGATAAGTAGGCCTTAATGTTGTTTGTAAATAATTTGTCTTTTAAATTGTGAATTTATAACGTGTATATAATTAATCAGCCTGTGATTTTTCACGGGGGTTTGCTAGTTATTATTAGCCTATATTTTTAAAATCAAGAATCATTAAATTTAAATATCACTTTAAAAATTGATTAGTACCACACTAATTTAAGAGGATTACAATATTAATATATATTAATCGATACATTATTATTGTTATTATTATTACTATCTGACGTTCTTTTTACATTTTTGTAAAGAAAGGGAGGTACCCTGAGTAATTACAAACGCTCCTAAAAGAGTGCGCCACAATAGTTTAACTGAAAACAATAGAAGCACTCAGGAGTGTAAGTGTAGCTTAAGGTCCCCATTCTTTCCTTCATTACAAGAATCTCTAAAATACCTTCTTTTCTAAAAAAATTCCTCTTCCTTTTCCAAATATTCTTCTATATTAGTGAAATATAATATAAATATTTGAAAGTTTTTATTAGGCTTACTGTAACATCTAATATTCCATATATATAAGGTTACATGCGCTGTATCTAATTTAATGCAATTTAATAGTATAAGGATATTTTATTACTCATTAAGGTTACAAAACACCCGGTTCAGAGATTTATTAGAGATTACTGAAATGTGTACGCAATTAGTCTTATGCCTTTGTTGTTCCATAGCTTTCCATATAATTATTAGGACGGTTTGTGAACACAGTACTACAAGAAAAGTGACTCTTATCTTGAAGTTATCAATAACATAACTATCAATCCATCAACTCCATACATTGATTTCACATTTGATTTCACAAATGTCTGCAATAGGTAACAAAACGTAAACCTTGTTTACATTGACAAAATTTGTTTACTCACATTAAAAGTTTTTTCACAACTAATAAAACAATCTCATTTTATTTGTTTGTAGGTTAACTAATAAAAAGGTTGGACTAGTTTTGCTGATCTAGTTATGAATGCGGTAAACCTTACAATTAATCAATAAATTCTCCTTGATACAAATTCGATATTTCTAATTATAAAGTTACTGTAATATTTATTTTAATATATTTTTACAATTACCTTTTGTTAAATCTGTTTTAATTTTCAATCTGTATTTATTAGTTTCATAGGTTCCATTCATAAAGTTTTTGTTTTTATACATTAACCCTGGAAAATGAAATTTATAATCCACAATTAGCTTTCAAAAATTATGTTTTTACCTCTTATACTGAAATAAATTATATCTTCTACTTTGACTTATCGAACATTCTTTGTAACATCACTGATCACTGTCCTTATTACTTTTACACAATAATTATTGAGACATAAAGTTTTAAATTACACTTGACACATAAGCATTCATGCTGGACTACTAATTTAAATATGACATGTTTTGTCTTGCAACTGGTTTGTTCTCAACAATAAACAAATTGTCTTTAATGAGGTTGATAAGAAAAACACACACTGTTACACTCCACACAACTACTTAATTACTCACGACCGGTTTCGAACTTTACAGAACATTAACTAGTGAAATACTAACCTAATAATACAAACAACACTAGATCTAAAGATGTGAATGTGGGAGGGGAGCAGGTAGAAAAAGGTTAACTTCAGGGTAGGGCAAGAGAGGAGCAAACAAAGAAGGTGGTCAAGTGTAATAATTGATGTAAACAGAATGGGCAATTCTAAAGGATGGAAGCTATGACCAAACAGGATATTACAAAACAAAAGTACAAATATCTAGATACATGTGCACACACTCTTAACCTACGGATTAAGTAGACAATAAATTGCTATAATAGGTATGCAAAGTAACAATATTATTAGGCATTAAAAACTGAAAAAACATAGTAAATATACAAAAAATATTAGCTAGATAGTTTACAATGTTAAAATGCATTAAAAAATAAATAAAGTTAAATTAAACTAGGTCCTAATACGCAGGTATGAATTTAAATAAGACAATGAGTAACAGGATAAAACACAAAGTTACAGTAAACATTCTATGATTGGCGAGGTTAATGGGAAAATCTGTTCATTTACAATATTATCACCCCGTTTGAAACACTTTAAAATTTCGTAACTTTCTAAGAGGTTAAGTCTAA
>JAGFPH010008780.1:13321-23734 GCA_018207615.1 Philaenus spumarius
TTGATATTGGGATGTCTATTGTTTATGAAGTGTAAGAACATTTCTAATTGTCTAGAAGAACCTGTCCAAACACAAAACACGTCGTCTACGTACGTGTAAAATAAATTGTCTTTATTTTCCACTTTCTGAAGATGACAATCGTGATTGATGAACTGCATTTTTTCTGTTTCTCTATCAAGATATGCATTAAGGTAAGAACGAACAAACTGAAATTTCTAGTTCTTAATACCTCTTTATTCTTTTTTAATACAAACAAATGTGATGGACGTTTAGGAAGACTAGATGTAATTAAATATAACGTATTTCTAAAACCTTTTTCACAAAAGTTTGGATGACCTAAAGTGTATACGTACTTTCTTAACAATTTTAGCTGCAGTATTAATGGAAATAGATACAGAATATTTTCTATAAAGTTTAAAATTTAATTAACCCATAATTTAATTCTAAAAATTATGTTTATATCCTTAAATAAGGCACTTTAAACTCTTTATTTTTAAAGCCCTTTCAAACGATACTTTTATTATAAAATGTTTGCCTCCAAACCGTTTATGAAGTTTACTTATGTAAATATATACCGAATGTAATTGAGATAAAGTAGTGTATTCATTAATATTCATGACGCATTTCCATTAGCACCAATAATGAAGTTTTTTTTAAATTTAAGGTGCTACAAAGGAGAACGATATTAATTGCGTTACAGAACGGGCGTGATATTTGTGCCCACTATTTTGCGCAACCTTTCTTTAGCCTATTCAGTAATATATTATTAAGCTGAAAAGTATTCCTTAAAAGTTGCTTCAATAGTAATTTTAGCATCTTTTGTTATTAGTTATTATATATTCAGTGTTTTTATAAAACAAATAATATATACTATATGTTATGTGTTTTAAAATGGTCATACAGGAAACACCACATTTTACAATTATTTTCTTCACACAGTGACATATTTTCTTTTTTTTACAGATTATTTATATAAGAAAAAGTTTAATTTTAAATGTAATTTAAAACGCAATATAATAAGAGATAAATATTGTTGTAAACTATTTTTATTGTATGAAAGTTAAAACAAATTGGATAATAGAAAAGGCATCAAGAGTTAGTTTATTGTTAAGATGAATATACTAAAGGTTGCTGGAACCATAAGATTTATATTGTATTATATCGACACTTTATAGATTGGGTACCTATTGTTATGTTGTATTTTTATTTGAAAAATACATTTTGTATGTAAATACAGTCAGAGTAATTTGTACTATTTAGGGTACAATTAATATGGGTGCATGATTACCATTGCTTTACTTGACATAGATGTAGTTACTAAAGGAATGTACTTTTGATTCGTTAGTAAATATACAATGTAATTATATTACACGTGTCTGTAAATTGAATTTATTTGTTAGATAGTAAAAGTTAATAAAATGTTAGGTATTAAATAAGTGGTTATTGTCAATTTAAAATGTTGTAATACATATACTGTAGTTTAAAAGTAAAATACATATAATTTTTAGGATTTGTTTATTTTGAAATATGTTTTGTGATGGCTTTTAAAGAGAAAAATAGTTACAAATTTGAATAAGACTGAACTATTACACAGTTTACTTTTAATAATGTATAAGTAATTAAAATTTAATCAATTGTATTTATGTTTCTATTTGAGTTTTTTTTGTTTTTGACAGAACGGTTTTGTGGTTACTGTTTTCGATCAACTTAGACTTTACCTTTTCTTAGGAGTAAAAGATCATAATTCTTAATATTTATTACACTAATGACGACTTTATTGTATGCCAGACTAATGAAGACGGGGAACAGCGTATTGAGTATTTAAGTCGATATCTAGTAACTAGGCCAAACTGTGTTGGAGGTTCTAGCTGTAACACATTGGACTGTTGCGTTGAATGAAACTTGTAAATATACTTTTTTAATATCCGTTAGAAAAATAAATATTATTTGTTCAATCAAGTCCCTATTTTGATAGTAATAATATGGTTCCATATGTTTGGTATTAAAGAAACATTAACTTCTATAATCGACTGCAATTATAACTACTATAAAGTTAATATAGGATATATTGATCAATTATTGTTTACTATTATTAATACATAAAGTACGACCTTATACCACAGAGTAAGTTTTTTTAATTGTGTTGAACAAATTTCGATTCTTAAATTTCTCAAATAATAAAATTAAAATAAATTTTAACGCTTTTTTATGTTATAGAAAACAGTGTACAATATTTAACTTTAAGTATTCCAAGATTGTAATTAGTTCTTTATATTTACTAAAAACGAATTAAAGTGTCAATAAAATAATTGGTAAAGCACACTTTATGTGTCGTATCAGTAAATCTACATATTTACACTTTGACAGTGCTTATTAAAGACTGAAATAGTAAATAAAAGAACAAAACTTAAATTTAAGGAATGATAAGGATAGACATGCAATTACAACTAGTGCCTTCCTTATCTATACATATTTAATTTCATATACCGTACTGTACTATAACAGTATTTAAATTTTGAAGATAACAACAATAATAATAAATATATTAACCTGTGAATATATTGTAAGAGTTCTAAAATATGTATGTGAAATTAACAATTAATTACAAACAACTAAATTTTTAAATTTTTATCTAACGAATTAACTTAATTTAAATATACTCTGACTTGTTCAATAACAGAATATAGGCATGATATGAGATGCTTACTGCCTAGTGGTTTAGTGATATCGACTTTAAATTACAAATTAATGTAAGAAAAGACGTTATATATTTAATTTACTGTTTGGTAGAAGACAAGTTTTTTATTGTATTTATTTTGTGTATAAAGGTAGTAACAAAACGTGGCAGTACGTTTCGTATTTAACAATACAGAAACTACATCTATTGTCCAGATGATGTTATAATCCTGTCTAAATGTAGTGCATGAAGCTTGCAGGTATCTTGCACCATAGAGAATTGCAGACAATGACATCTCTAGTATTGTATTGTCCCTTGATTCAGGATTATTCAGGGAATATATTCATGTTGTTCCAGAAGTATTGTTTATCAAAACAAACTTAGAATTGTTATCGCCATATGACAGGTGATAATGCAGTAAAACTGACTTAATACTGGTTTGTAAACTATTAATTAGTTTTACTTAGACTGGAAATCATCTGACACTTTAATATTTGGTAATTAATTTATTTGAAATTAATGTTGGTTATCCTTGGCGCTATCACAATAATTATATTATGTTGTGTGTATAAAAGCATGTCATCTGATTTTAATAGTATAACTTAATTTAGAACTATAACCAGTTTAAAATAAATAAGTGTTTATATTTTGTGAAATAGCGGTTCAAACTTAAAGTCAGTATCGTTTAATGGCATTAACATATATTGTTACTAATATAACCATACTAAACTATGACTTAGAATTCAGATATTTATAAAATTTTACTTTCAATCCGTGCTGATACATTATAAAGAATACTTTCCAATGACACAGCAATATAGGCCTACATACTTACTTAATAATATGTTATTTAACGGCCGGTGATCGTGTCCGATATTAAATACAACTTTAACGATGCTTAGTGACAAATTACACAAGTAAATACTTACCAGGCGACATAAATATTATATAAGCATATCAGGCCAATCACTTATTCAACATTCTAGTTCATAATGTGTGGCATTTTATAACCGTACACAACTCTAATATACATTCAATAATACAGGATATTTCCTAAATGTTTTAAATTGTTATAATAATTTTTCTTTACTTCTCCAGAAACTAATATAATATAATATATTTTACAACAGTCAACTGTATTTTAACTATTTCTTATGCTATATCGTGCCCCTATTTCGGGAACACCATTGTACAGTAACTATTATAGAATAAGTTGATACCACCTACTGGAAGTATTTGACAATCTCTCTTATGAGGCCTAGGTGATCCAACTGAGTGTCGAATATTAAGTTTTCTAAATATTCTGACTAAAAACAACACTTCAATTTTAGACTTGCAGTGAATTTAAATTTAATAAAGCTCAATGAGAACACAACAATTTAATTTTAATGATCGTCTGTCTCTAAGGAGCGAGTACACCGAAACTAACCTTGTTAAACACTTATTTGTGTTTTTGATATTTTTATCATTTATCAGTGTGGTAATGTTTAAGTTATAATGCATAAAGTAATGGGCTATCCAAATAATAGGTAATTCTACAAAATAAAAGATTTATATAGGCCCTTTTGGATACAACTATTGCTTTGAAAGAAATTATAATAAAATTAAAATAATGTAATTTAGAACATTTGTCAGACAATGTTTTTACTAGCTCAACTCGTTTGACACTGATTGAAAAGCATTTTATATTCATGAAGTCGAATGTAGTTGAGTATGAATCGATTTAATGCCAAGGCTTGATATATAATTCAACTTTACTGCGGAGGATTAGATTATTAAAAGTAGTTGATTAAGTAACAAAGGGTTAATATAAAGTATTCGTTTCTTGCAAAACTGACTTTTGTTGATCGTTGTACAGTCAACATCTTAATACTGATCTGTTTAATATTACAAGTATATTTAGGGAAATTTTTACTCTATTTAATTCATTAAATCTCCTCATTTATTGCGAAAAATCAATGAGAAAACTTCAATTGAGCAAAGTTTAAGTCTGTTTTCATATTATGAATAAAAAACTGATAATGTCGAAGAAGAGCAACAATTAAATGTAACTCGAGTTTTATCATTGTATTCAATTTCTATTTATGGGACACAAAGCTCACTTCATATCAGATATTAGCATCTGAAAGATATGGTTGAACGAGTCTCAATACATTCAAAGAATACAGCCAACACAAAAGAGCACAATAGGCTGTTTTTAATCAATACTCAATACGTTTTGAATAACTAGCAGTGAGTGGCTATTGTAATGCCTATTTTAGAAAACAAAGTATGATTTCCAGTTACATTTCTAACAACAATGCAGCTGGTTAACAATGCAGTAAGTTTTAAATGCCTATAGTTCTTAATCGAAATAAATGTTATTCACAAAAATAAATACTTACAAAAAAATATATAAGATTTAAGATAAATATGTTTCTAAAGGTTATTGTTACAGGTAATCATAACAGGTAATCATAAAACTCCTGGCCTTTTCAAACGAGTCTGTAGAAATGCTTGTATTTCCAATCGTGTACCTTTAGATTAGAATACTGACAGTCGGTTGCTGTCTGGAATCCTTTGGTTCTCTTTTATCTCTGGGTTTGCCTTGTTTCATTGTTATTGAATAATTTATAACATAATATTTACATTTGTATTATTATTATTATTGTTTAATATATTCTTTCGTATTTTTATTAAATTATTGAAATTATTTTATTATGTCATTGTGATTTTTGTGTTGTCTATGATCCGTAAACACCTTAGTTTTTAATGTCCTTACGGTGTGCATTATGGAATTTGTTTCTCCTGTTTAGTTTTAGTTTAATATAAATCAATTAATAAACAACAATTAATTGTAGCTGGTGTACAGTTTTTTTTTTTTTTTTTTTTTTGTAAACGCTGCGTTAAACTAAATGAAACATTAAGTATAATCGATTGTACCGATTTCAGGGCTTTAGTTAGAGTTTTTTGTGTTGAAGTATTAAAATGTCACGATCGTGTATAGGTGAACAGGGCGCATCCGCTATGTGCTAAACGGTAAAATTATAATCCCTCATTTTCCGGATGACAGTGACATTGAATTTATATTTTCTAACGTGAACAAATTAAAGGGCTCGGGTTAAATATTGCACAGAGATTTTACTCAAGAAGTTAGAGTAAAACGATCATTTTTGCTAGAAATTAGACGGGAGATAGAAAGAATTTCCGCTGGTTTTTGATCATTTTATTGTGGACGGTTGCCAGTTTACTTGGATTAGATAACACGCGTATGATGGGGAAGGATTATGGAATAGGAAAACTAAAAGGCCTACTGGGACACGATTTATCCGACTTCATCGGCAGACTAAAGCAGACTGGACCAGGGAGGCTGCAGCAGGGACCGGATGCGAAGGACGCTGTGGAGTCGACCTTAAGACAATGAGGAGGCATCGCCAATCCGCTAAGGACAATAGAAATTGACACGGGGCATCGTGGAAATGACGTTCTGCAAGTATTGTCTTGTAACATTATGAGGTTTAAAGTCTAAGGTTAATGATGCAGATTTTTTTAGTTTGTTAAATAAGTATGATTTAGTTATTTTATTAGATACTTTAATTACTGAACAGGATAAGAATTTTGTTGCTTCAACGTTTTTTTATTTTAAGTTACATTTTGATTTTGCTGTTAGAACTGCTAAGTTTGGTAGAGCTGTAGGTGGTGTTATTCTTTGTATAAATCTGCAGTTAACCCTTGCTGAAAGTATTAGTTTTGTACAGAGTCATGACTTACATGTTATACGGGTTATGATGGGGAAGTTTAATGAATATTTGACACTTTTACCATCTATTTAAATTACAATAATTGGGAAAATGAATTTCAAGCAGTGGTTAGTTATGTTTCTACAGAAGCTAGTTACAATTTAATAATTATGGGCAGTTTCAACTGTCGAATTGCTTGCGAACAGGATATTTCTTACACAAATTTAAATTTAAATATCGATGAGAATCGTAACTCAAAGTACTCTGTTTTAAATTCAAAATGGCGTACAATTTTGGAGTTATTTGAAAAGCTTGGGCTAATCGTTCTGAACGGTAAAACAAAATGGGATAGTGAATTTGAATTTATTTTTATAGGGTCAATGGGGATATCTGTTATTGATTTAGCTGCAGTGTCGATTAATTGTTTCCCTTCAGTTAAGGACTTTAAAGTGGTTAAACATTTGGGTTCTGATCATATGCCAATCGAATTGTGTCAATGTCGGTAAACCTGGTGAGGGCGAGGAGGTCGTTCTGCCATTGATGCCGAGATTAAAATGGACAGATAAGGATAGCGTATGTTATGAGACAAAAATTACTGAAACTCTTGAGTCTTTTAATATAACGGATAGTAACCAAGACAATGTGAAAAATAAGACCGAAAACATATTCAAATCAGCTTTTTCGGGCCATATTATATTATATTATAAATAAGTATGCGAAAAATAGTGACCATTATATTGTAAGCATTATTTATTTAGTGACTGATGATTTTGAGTGAGGTATTAGTGTATGCACTCTACATAGAATTCCAAGAATAATTCAATATGTAATGGATAGTTGTAATAACTATTATATTTGTGCGTTTTATGTTTTGTAAAGAAGATTGATTTTTGTTTAACTGAAATAAGTTTAGAAAAAAATTTTACATTTTGACAACGTAATATTTTATCTTGTTTTATTTTACTGTAACTTATTATTACTCACTTAAATATAAAGTTTAGCTTCATATTACAACAATGGAGGTCATACACGTTAATGGAGAATCTATTCCTCACAGAGTAGTTTCTTCTAGGCGAGATGGCCAATGCTTATTCTACTCTTTGGCTTTAATTATACATGACACGATTCACTGGGGTTTGAGGTGAGGACCAGAGTTGTTAGTCATGTTTCAAATAATTGGCGCTAGTTCAAACCATATACTTTAAAAGTAACAGGAAATATTTATTCAACAAAAAAAAGAATATATCGCGGATATGAGCAAACCGGGAACTTTTGGAACCTCCTGTGAAATTCAAGCAGCATCCGAAATATTTTTTATGAATTTTAAGTGTACAGAGATGGTTATTTGTTGTGGGAGAGTTTTGGCGAACCGATTGAGGGAGTAGGGAAGCTAAGGTTTACTGGGAACTGACGAGAGGCTACTTTGATGTTCTCATTCCTCTCACACCTTCTTTACCTGACAACTCAATGGATATTAGTGTTGAGGAAATACACTCAGCTTCCCAATTCCAGGTTTCAGACAATGGTCTCCAAATTTCTCAACTTCAAACCCTATCAGAACAGTGTACATCATCATCTGATGCAGTTCGGTCTATCAATGGATCAGATAGAGCATCCAGAACAAATACCAAAAAACGAGGAAAAAAGAGGAAAGCGTTTTTCTAATACAAATCACGTAAAAGCACATAAGCAAGCGGTAAAAAAACCCACTGTCTCAAAATACACACAGAATCAGCTAAAATACTTTAAGATGTAACATTTTCTGTAGGTAACCATATTATTGCAATAGCGAACATTGTCCTGTCAGATAATAGTATATATAGACAAGTAAGTGCGTGGAGAGGGAATAGACGATACATAATATATTATAATACGTTATTTATTAGTCACTAAATAAATACTGCTTACATTATAATGACATAATAATATTATAATTTTAATAATACTACTATATTATAATATTATAATTATAATATTATTATATTATAACTATGCAATTTCAAAATATGACATAATATTTTTTTACAACATATTGACTTGTGTAATTTGTTGACCTTTATTCTCCTCTAATATTAATACTGAAACAAATAAAAATCGGTTATAGAAGTTATCACTTCCAACATGTGGTCATAAGTACACGAAATGTTTTTTTATTAAAATACTTTTTCAGCTACAAAACAACACACCAAATTACATATAACACCTAGAAACAGGCTATCATAAGGTTTATATATTTACTTTAAAAAATCACATGGATTATGTTGCTAGGGTATTGAGGTTGCCATCGACCCGGCTGTCAAATATTCTCGCTAGTCAGGTGCTCAGTAGAAACGTTTATTGGTGTCGCGAGTGGAAAGCCTTTGGTCAAAAATTTGGGATTGATGTGTTTTTGAAAGACGATACCTCGGATATAATCTACGAACGGCTGACATTTATTGTTGAGACGATTAGAGATAGCTGGTGGGCAAATCTTTAAATTAAAATTATCCTTTTCATTCTTTAATGAGCGCCCAATCTTTTATTTATAGTCATACGAATACAGAAATACCTTGAAGAAATACGTTAAAGGTATATTTTGGTTGAAATATATTTAACGTCCAAAATTGAAAAGTTTAGACCCTTTGTAAACCCAAAATTATTATAACTAAGTTAATATTTCAAATAAAATATTAATGTGAGTCAAAATTTATTTTAATAAAAATATTAAAATTGAGGTATTATTTTATGAATTATTTCATAAAAATATTATTTCAGCCTAAATTTATTTTAGCAAAAACTTATTTTTTTCCTTTTTAGTATATTTTATATTTTATTGTTAAATAAAAGTTTTTTTAAAACATTTTTTTATTGTGTAATTTCATTTTTTATTTTTTAAATCTTGCAATCAATATTAGATTTAGTATTTGTCAACATTTTTTAGGTATTACAATTACGACCATTTTGACATAAATTTTAATATTTATTTGAAATTACTTTTATAAATCAGTTGTTGTATATTAGGCAGTGTCTTATACTTTTTTGATACTTTTGCAACCTTATCTGATTTTTATCAATTTCACGACATCAGTTAGGTTTACTATACATCTTCGTTGGTCTCCTTGCCATTGAATTTTTTTGGGTTAATAGGTTGCATTTCGCACCAACCTCCTTTTGAAACCTTGCTCTGGTCATTGTAATCTATTTATTCAGATGTCATGCTTTTACCAAAATTACAATGTACACAATCAAATTTGTGTGTGCAGGTGTTGTATTCATCACAGAAACCGAGCAATAGGGTTGGCTATGAAATGGACCATTTTTTATTCTGTATGTATATTTCTCATTCTGCCCATTTCTTTCAATGCATCGTTATTGCATGGCTTCTTTCTTTTACATTGCTAAGCAGTTTTATGGGTTTTGTATTTATAATTTAATCTACTGACGGTCATCAGAATCCGTTAGATGTACAACTTCAAATAAATTAATTATAGCGTTAAGAATATTGATTACGTCAATCCTATACCAATGCTTCCCACTCATAACACTATCATGGCTCAAGAAGTTATGTCGCGAACACAAAAGGTCAGACTATGAGTTATAGGTGCGAGACTCATCCAAGTAGAACATTTTTCTTTTTCTTAGAAAAATTTCTATGTCATATTAGACGTTCGCCATATTGAATTTAGAATTACGTCACTATACTTATTGTGTATCGCTCATCAAACCCTTTCATTTGATACCCATATTATAGGGGTAGGCCTACTATTGAAAAACAAGTGAAGTTAATTATAAATCACCATTTTGTAACGTCCGCCATATTGAATTTAGAATTACGTTACTATACTTATTGTGTATCGCTCATCAAACCCTTTCATTTAATACCCATATTATTACTATTGAAAAGAAAGTGAAGTGAATTATAAATCACCATTTTGTAACGTCCCCATATTGTCTTTAGAATGATGTAACTTTACTTATTGTGTTTCGCTCATCAAACTCTTTAATTTGATACCCATAACATAGGGGTTACTATGTAAA
>JAGFPH010008781.1:8143-38125 GCA_018207615.1 Philaenus spumarius
TTATTAAAAGAATTTCTGGTAATAACACGCAATTTAAATTTTTCAGGATTTCCCTGGTCCAAAAACGCATAATGAGTGTCGTCAATATTTATCTATGATTCTCAGTTAGGCCTACATACAAGACATCTGTGCCCCAGTAAGCGCTAAAAACTACAGCTTCAGCCTAATTATTATTTATTTATTAGGGTAGTTATCCCATTTCACCCCTTAGAACTGCCAAGCAATTTTCGAACATAGTGGCGAAATTTTTAAAGTAATTTTTGTTAAATCTTAAGACTGTAAATGTTAAATAAGTTCAACACAGTTTTAAAGGTATATGGTGAATTTAAAATAAATATGAAATCGAGTTAAAATTACGTAAGTATCGTAGTACACAAAAATAGTTGTAGTTTTCAAAACTTGAATAAACCCCATGAAAAATATGGAAAGTAACCTTGAAGTAATTTTAAATTTTAGAGATGTCGTTTGTGGTCATAATATTGAGAATCTGTAGACATGATTTTCAAAACACATTTTAAAAAATAGGCTCTCCTAAAACCGTTTCTGTTGGCCGTGACATAACTCGCTGCAAACGTACTCACACATGCCAGACACTGTATAAATCTATGACTCATGGCAGAGCTACGTACATCGTACTACGTCGTCCAGATGTCAATTGATAAAATTCCTTTTTAAGATTCCGTCGCTCCGCTCAATCAGTACAATTGATGTCACATGTAAACTTTACACATTTAGTGGCATAGATAACCATACCATTTTGTGACATAAATTTACTTATGTAAATTAAAATTTTGCTTGTTTGGGGGAAAATAACCTCCTAGTTTTATTGTGTTTGCGCTCTTTTAGAGTTTTTAGCCAGTAAAATGTTTTATTTACCAAAAATACCAAATAATAATTTTTCATGTTCAACTATATTTTAGATTGATACCAACAGTTCCAAATTCGATGGGGTTTGCAATATGTTCCCCTCCAAATGTAGTTACCAAAATGTCCATTAATCACGTTTCCGTTCTGCTTTTGGGAATACTTAAAGTACCCCTTGTAAAATGTCATAATGAAAAGTGAAAAATGAAAGAACGATGTGGTACACTGTCGTACGTAACGAACTATATGGGTTCCTAAATACTAAGGATATATAAATTTAGGTGTACTTTATTAGGTTAAAAATCTTGAACAATCTTGAAAAGTAATTGCGATAAATTTACTATCTTAAGGGTCTGCTGTAGTGGCGGCCATCTTGGATTTATATCCCATAAGAGCAATGTTAAATTTCATACCATTTATTTAGTTTATTTTTTATCATAAAATTGTTTGCAAGGTCTCATTTTAATACAGTCACAATACGCATCCGTTTTGAATTTCTTTAAAATTTTTCATTTGTCACTTAATTGACATTTTTGAAGTACCAAATTTGAACTTTTCTTTACACAATAAAAAATGTATAATTAAAAGTGAAATGCAAGCCGGATCCGCAATTTTATAAGGAATATTCAGGTTTTTTTTTCAGCACTCAATTACAAAAGATAGAGTTATAAAGTGGTTTGAAATGAGGCAATGTCAAAGAGCTCAGCTGCAAGAAATTGCACTGTTTAGATAGGGCTGTAGAGAGAAACGCAACCGCTTCTCACTGTATCCCTATCTAAACAGTGCAATTTCTTGCAGCTGAACGCTTTGACATTGCCTCATTTCAAACCTCTTTATAAGTCTATCTTTTGTAATTGAGTGTTGAAAAAAAAACCTGAATATTCTTTATAAAATTTCGGATCCGGCTTACAAATTACTTTTCATTATTAATTTCTTATTGTGTTAGGAAAAAAATTCAAACTTTGTACTTACAAAATGTCAATTATTTAACAAATCGAAAGCATTTAAAAAAACGGATGTGTATTGTGACTGTGCTTAAAATGAGACCTTGCAAAAAATTGTATGATAAAAAGTAAACGAAATAAGTGGTTTTAAATTTAACATTGCTCTTATGGGATAAAAATCCAAGATGGCCGCCACTACAGCAGACCCTTAAGTTGTTCAATCTTGTAAGTTTGAAAACTCCACATGTGGGCTCATTAGCGAATTTCCGTAGGAAAGACGAGCTATTGCATCGTATGGAAAACCTTATGGTGAGACCTAAAGTCGGGAGTAGTAAACGAGCACCGATCATGGTCACCAGAACACGTTTTGGGGTGTCATTAAAAATGTTATATATACGTGTGTTCGCATTTTAACGACCGGCGTTTTAAGTCCGATATGGTTCAAATTTAGGTGGGTTAAATTAGGTTAGTTGTCTTCGTCGCTCGGGCGAGTTCTTTAGCAAAATAATCCAACAATCGGAAGCTCGTGTTTTGACCAGAAGTAACTATTTTTTTAAGATTTTTCGTACTAAAATGAAGCTCTTTAGCTTTTTATCTAAAAAGAACAAACGTATGATATTATTCTGCACATTTTGTTTTTTTACGACCTTATAGCTCGCTTAGTTCCCCCAAATTCGATCAAATCTTAAAATGGTGAGTTTTACCTAGGCCGCATCTTCTGATCCGAGGCCGACGGCCGAGTTTGTACGCTGCGAGCGAAGCGAAGCTCATAACCCAAGGCCGCAAGGTCGAAGTGCACACGGGTGGAATGAAATAGCGCCCGGGGCTGTAAGCTGAGTTTAAACACATTCTACTAATATATTCCGTACACGCTGGCTATTCAAAGCCTTCGTGAGTAGACCAATTTCCCAAATAGTTGGTTGAAGCCCTAAAACATATAAAGTTAATTTTAGAAATTCGCTCAACTCACGTCAGCGGTTCAGCTGCAAGATGGAATTACTCAAAGTCTAAGAGTTCAAAGTTCTTCCACCCCTATTATGTTTCTAAAAACAGCTATTTTAAGTCCTGGAAGTAAATATTAGTCACTGCCTGTACAATAGGAGATAAGATAATTTGTGTTATCTCGAATGCATTGGATATACTATGGACTTTCGAGTTACTATCTGTTTGTCACTATTTATTTAAATTGTAATAATTCTTCCGCTATACGCTTTCCCAGCAAGGGTTAATTTAATAAAATTACCGTGAAAAAACACGGACAAGACCGCGATTTGAACACAGAATCTTTAGCTTCCCTATTACTCTATCTACGGAGATGTAGTTCATTCACAAAAAATACAATAATTCGACCAAGCAACTGAACAGCTGACGTGAGTTGAGCAAATTTCCAAAATTTAATAGGCCTATGTTTTAGGGTTTCAACCAACAATTTGGGAAATAGGTCTATTCACGACGGTGCTGAATAGCTGCAAAATGGTTAGCACGCCATTCCGCATATTAGGAGTATCTTCAATACACAAAGCATTGCGTGCTTCGCACGCCATTCCGCATGTTGGGAGTATCTTCAATACACAATGCATTGCGTGCTTCGCACGCCAACCTCACGGTAGAATCCACCACATGGCTTTGAACCGGGTTCTTTTATGGTATTTTACGTTTTGATCGATTTTGGGGGAACCAAGCGAGCTATAAGGTCGTGTAAAAAAACAGAATGTGCAGAATAACATCCTACATTTTATTTGTTGAAAAATTCAAACAAATTCATTCTCGTAGGAAAAATCTAAAAAAATAGTTATTTCCGGTCAAAAAACGTGCTTGCGATTGTCGGATTTTTTTGGCTAACGAACTCGTCCGAGCGACGTAGACAACCAACATGTGTACAAAATTTGAACCAAATCGTGCGAAAACATATATACATATATGTATATGATTTTTAATGACACCCCAAAACGTGTTCTGACGACCATGATCGGTGCTCATTTGCTACTCCCGACCTTGGGTCTTACCATAAGGGCCACTGCAATAGCTCATTTTTCCTATGGAAATTCGCTAATAAACCGTACAATTAAGTTAACATCGATCAGTATCCCGATATTAGGATAGTTCAATTGGCAGAGCATTAGCACGGACAGCTAACGGACCTGGGTTCATATCCCGGTCGTGTTGTTTGTGTTTTTCACTTTCAATTTAATTGGATCTAGTTATCGTGCGCGGTTTATTTAATTAAGTAGGCTGTGTAAATTAGAAATAGACTACATACACAATTTAGAAAAGCCGTATAAATACATTAGTAGATTTGAAAGAATACTTTGTTATAGAATAAACCGAACTAAAACGGAAATTTACATTAATGAAGTGAAGTATATTTAATACCGTGCCTGTTAATTTTTATATAATTACCAACACATTTTCAGTATCATCAACTCCTATAAAAGTGAGTGTACGTACGTACGTGCGTTACAATATAATATAATATAACAGCTGATTTCGCCCATCATCTGTAATACTTAAACAAAACTTAGCGTAGATTATACTTTGGGGTTATGTTTACAATCAATAATATAATGTCTTGTGAAGTTGAGTTTTTGGAATAAGAGTTATAGAACTAATGTAGGCATACGTTATAAGATTTGCTTTGTTTGGTTATACAATTTATATAAATACAACATGGTATCATCAATAAATTCATTTATACAAATTTAAAGAAGAGATACCCATTCGTTTAACTTGGGAAACATCTTCGTATAACATATAAACATATTCGATTATAATATTAAAACTAGGGGCTCTGCCCCTGGACGCTCCGCGTCCCAACCCCGGCTCGGCCTTCGGCCTCAGATGGCTGCTTCGCTTCGCTCGCAGGTGGAAAATTCGATAAAGAATCTCGTTAATGTTTGGCTCGTTTGTACATAGGTGACCGAGCATAAATCAGCTGTTTTATTTGGCAGCTGACTCAAACTCATTAAACATTATCTCCATAAGATTAACATGGGAAATTTGAAGGATTGTATACCGGAGCTCCTTCTCGGGTGAATAGCGGCTGAACGGATGATAATATATAAGACTTGACATATCTGTGAATGATTATGTTCAGTTTTTGATCCCAATTAGCTGTTTTATATATAATAGGTTTGTAACAACCAATGTTTGAATTGAATTAAAATATAGTTAGCATTTTTCGTTGATTTTTGTTTGTGTTTGTTTTTAGTTTGTCAATGTAACCTCAAAAAGGTAATACTACATTTGATACTGATTTGATCCAAATCAGTTGTTGATCGAAATCAGCTGTTTTAAGCTTTTCATACGAACAGCTGTTTTTGTGTCCTTGATAAAATCAAAAGAAATATTTCTTCTTCTTCCTTAAGATTGACCTTCTATAAGATTAACATTGAAACTTTGAGGGCCACTGGGGCGTAGCCCTAATGTCCTAGGACTTCGGTAAATGCTTGATGACATATCTACAGGTACTAAGACACATTTTAAAACAAAAATCATCAAAATCGGTCCATTAGGAGAGGCTGGGCGATTGGAAATAGGTTTTGACCAAATTCTTTTAATATATATAGATAGCTTCTAAATCATTTTTGTTATAGCAATTAAAAGATAATATTTTTATCTTTATTTTGGTATACAATAATTTATATAAGTAGGCTACAAAATTTTAACAAATGGCCTACACTTTTATGATACTTTTATAATTGTACACATTTACCAGTTAAATATCTCCTCAGCATAGTTAGGTAGGCCTAGATAAAGTATGTTGTTTTAAATATTATTGTTATAAATTATGTATTTAATTAATGTGCCTGTGATTTTAATAATATAAAGACAATATTTACCGTACAACCTCTGCTAAGAAATATTTTTAATTTACTATATTTGTCGTAGAAAATTCTACGCATTTAATTTCGTGCTGTTGCAGACAGAATTGTATTTTCCTGGATGTTGTAACTTCTGCTAAGTTTCAGCCAATTTACTTGCACCGTCCGGCCTAAGTTTTCACTGAATGTCGGACCGGCGGCTGATTTTTTATGGACAGCTGTAGAATTTGTTTTTAAATGTTGTTGGTTTTTATTGAGCGTAAAAATAATAATAACTGAAAAAGTTCCTGCAATAAAAATTAATCGTTTAATGTATTTTATAATAATATACCACAACAATTATACCAAACAGTTAACCGTATTCGGATCGATACTGGGAATATGTTGAGGTAGAAGCGGCCAGCCTCAATTGAGAGCAATTGAGGTCTGTGGTCTTGGGTAGCTTTCTTAAATTAATCTTCAATATAAATGATACTTGGCGCTCAGTCAAATAGGATCTCAGATGTCTTCAATATACGCCAGTTGGCTTATCATTTTGAAAAATTCTCCATACCTCCCAGGTCTTACAGGGTAGAGAGCATTCCACACCCCCAATTCCACATATTCTCATTGCCGGACTGCTTGGTGGCTCGTTAAATGGACCTTCAGATAGTTTAATAACGTTTGGTGTACTGCAAGGAATTGTCGTTGGGCTAATTCTTTTTCTTACAGATGTTTCTTTTGATGCGCCCCGTAGAGGTAGTCAAACATAATAGCCAAAAGTAGCACTAAGTTGGGATGGTAAGCATTCGAAAAGTAATAACAAAAGGAATTTCCAGAGTTGCTTTTCTCTTATAAATAATTTATTAGATTCCAATTTATTGTTTATTGTTTACATGCACTAGTTTCTCTTCTTAAGGTTATGTTCATGTATAATAAATATCGGCTACTAAATAACCAAATTTACAAAATCATCTGATTTACCGTGAAGCCGAAGCCGTTGATGACCGACCTTGGGGGGGAAAGTGGTCAAACCTGTGCGAAAGTGTTCTGACCGCGTATAATTCCAAACTGTTCCTGGATCTGTAGAAAGTGGAGTAGAGAAATCTAACTGCATTTCATGACTTCTTTGTTAAAGGCGTCCATAAGGTACGACGATATAGCGTGCGTCTGCGCTGCAGCAAAACATGTATAAGTTATTGCCTTTTAGTGTTTGCTTCACAGTAGAGGTCAGGTTCAACTCACGCTCAGATCAAGGCATTATCAGTTGTGTTCACATTCGGTCTTAATCGGCTAGGTGCTTGTATTAATTTATATCTTGAAGGACATTATAGGTGGGGGATAAGATATTTAAAATATATTATGGATTACACCCACCTTGAAATTAAAATACGTTGTCCACGTGCCGTAGTCCAAATAAAAAATAATATTGGGAAAAGTATTCCACGTCACAATACACACACAACACATACACAAAACACACACAGTACTATGGACAATATTTTACAATTACACACGACGTTTCGCGAAGAACAAAAACACTTCGCGTCTTCAGGTGAATACACAAAACTATGTCCTACGTCTAAGCCTCTCAGATCGCCTAACACTGGTCTACATAATGGTTGTGTTGCCAAGTCAAATGGTAGTTTTGAAGGGAACGTTATATACCCGGTCAACCTGGCTATGCCGAGTATTAGTTATTGACTCGAACGCGTAATAGTATTTTAATACCTATGGGACCTGTGTGTAGAATGTCTTTGATCTTTGCTCTGACTTTCGAACCGTCTCCTTTAAACGCACATACTATAGTCACAGTAGGAAGATACAGTTATTAATAGTCGCATTACCACTGAGGCTTGTCTTTACTTTATGTAACTGTAACACATAGGGATACTTTACGGTAATTAGCGCTCTAATTCTCTCACTACTTCTTGGAAAATCATTCTCTCGACTATAAGATGCGCAGACAACTTTAATTGAGCCTATTCCGTTTATTTTTTATTGGGTTTTGAAAAACGTCTAATTTCTGAAAATTTAACATAACGTCGAATTAAATTTAAATTTCCTCGAGTTGGTTACTATACCGATTTTTTGAAAACCTAATATAATTCTCCAAATATCTTTTAAATAACAAACTAAAAATAGCGTTTCAAAAGTTTGAAAATCTGTGCTGCTTTCCAAAATGTATAATTTATTGGGTTCTCTAAATAAAAGGATCAAACACCTAAAATGTGGGTATTTAAAAAGAAACTGCAATTTTTGTATAATTAAATCTGTATTCATTGTTTTTTTTTTGGTAATGATACTTCGTAAGAAAACGAGTTAGTCCCAAAACAAGTCCTTGCGCTACATAAAATGTTTTAAATAGCAAATCATTTTTCTTTGGTATTGTCCGCTTAAATCTAACCTTATAAAAAGGTACTACTTAAAAAAGTCTGTAACTTTTAAAACGTCGTGTTTAGTAAGAAATACGCGAGGGTAAAAATGCCTTAAATTTCTTTTAGCTGCAAGTTCGTTTTCATTAGCATTACAATACAATTGGGGAAACTATAATGTTGTCAATCAGAGTGATGAACTCAGATTTTCAAAACTATTTCTTACTGTCGGTAGTGGTTCGTCGTTATACATTTTTTTCGCAAAATCCATCTGAAAACAAGTAGGTAGGTTACTTTGCGGAAAGAATATAAAAACTCGTTACAACTATAAACCGGTTGTTATCTAACTTATAATTCTTGCTAGTTGTACTTTTCTGTTCCCAGACACAAAAGACCTTGTGTTATCATAACAAGGTCGCGCATGCGCTCAGTGCAGTTTCTGGCTTGTTCTACAATTAGCACCGCGAGAAATATGCTGTACTTTAGATATACTAATGTTAAAGTCGACGATTGGTGAAACCAACTTCGTACTCGAATATTCAAAAGTTAGAAAGTAAGTTTAACTTTTAAAAAGTAAATACCTGAAAAAGTTAACTTTCGAAAAAATGTTTGTGTTTTTCCTAGACAAAGTTATACGTATAGGCGTAATATATTGGGTCCAGTTTTGGTGAATGCATGTTTTATGTAAATTGTATTGTTATATTATCAACCATTATATTTGAAAATTGGGAGTTGGGAGGGATAATATTTTCAAAAATTATTTTCCAAATTTGTGACTTTAGAGTAAAATAAAAAATAATACCACCATGGTTGAATTTAAAACATTTTGAAGCAATTATATTTTATGGTTGACTGGACACCCTGTAATTATAACTTACGATTACAAATTATAATAAAATTACAAATAGTTTGTAGCTTAAGTGTCATTGAAGATGACGACTTTGTAATTGAAACGCGTTTGACGATTAAACGTATTTTTGTGCGTATTGTGATGAGTTTTTATTCTTATAAATATTATTTCTTACTAGTCAAGCTCGATTATATTTATTTAAAATCATATAATTCAAACAATCAAATCATAAATGTTGCTATTAATTCCTTTATTCCAGTATTAGCTCCGTGTTCTTACTACAGCGAAACAATTCTTTCCAACTAATTGTGATTAAATCAGCTGTTCCTACGACTTCCTGCCGCTGCCATCACAATATCATGTGTCAAAGAAAGTGAACCGATCCGTCGTTACTTAACAAACTACGTTTTGCTAGAGTAGTTTATCAATTTGTGCCGCTTTTCTTGCCGCCAACAGCGTGAACTATTGAGTAAGGCAGTGATTTGACGAATATTGCCCAAATCTGGGTAAAAACATCTGTGAATTATTTGTTCTTGAGTAGACGCATAGACAGTATGTCCTTTGTATACTGTAAAAAAGACAACGAAGTTTAACGCTGAACATTTGTTTGTTTTTTTGCTTGTGTGTGTTTTTGATGAGAAAATGTTGATAAGGTACATTTAAATTAATGATCATTCGACATTATTGGTTAGTGCCTGTTAGACCAGCGCCAAATTAAGATTCGTGCTGATTGGATTCTAGTGCATAGATGGAGACAACTTACATTAAATTGCAAATGTTTTAAACAGTTTTCGTGTAAAAAATTCCTTGTAATTTAAAAAAAAAGTAGGTGGGCATTAAAAATAATATAAATTATTTCTTTTACTTATATTTTTACATGCATTGGTTTGAAAGTTGAAAGAAGTCACATTTTAAACCACGTAGGGCTCTCAAACAAAAACATTTTTTAAATTTAAAAACCGCTGTTAGCTTATTTTTGTGTCAAAAAAGAATTTAAAAAAATTGTACATTATTGAATGCTAATAAAATTTGTCAGGAAAAGCACAAAATTCAATAGATTATGCTAAACCATTCAAAATCTAAGCCAATTTTAGTAACTGCTCGCGTTAACCACGACATATACTCTAAATTATATGCCTACCTATTTAGATGCCGGTCTCTGAAGGTTTAAATACAAATAAAAGTCTCTTAAGTACATACAGAGTGTCCCATATGTAAAGAACCAAATTGTTCTATGCATCAAATATAAGAGAAATGAAGAACAACATTTTTTCCAAAAACTGTTCGTTTACCAGATATCCGCCATTTTGTTTCTTTTACAAAATAATTCATGTCTAGAGAACGGTTAGACCTATTGAGTTCAAACTTGGCATGAAGTTTAACCTAGCAATGATATATTTTAAGAAAAACAAGCGAGTATATCCAATTATGCGTTTCAAAATGGCGGCTGTTTCAAAATTTCAAACCTGAATTACACAAACCCTTACATTTTAACAAAAAAGGTCGACACGTTTTTTGTAGCCCGTTTAATTCCCCATCGGATGGTGTAACTGTCAAAATAATCGGATGAATGATAATAGTTAAATTAAGGATAATAACAGGGTACTTACCCACAATATTGTTGTGTTGACTGTGTTGGTATAGGATGCCGGGTTGCAGAAACCAATTATTAGACATAAATTAACTACTACCCTTCATCCGATTGTCTTGACAGTTACTCAGCCGCCATTTTAAAACGCATGATTGTATATGATCCATTATTTTTCGTAAAATAGATCATTATAAGTTAAACTTCATGCCAAATTTGAACTCAATCGGTTAAACTAAACCATTCTGTAGATATGAATTATTTTGTAAAAGAAAGAAAATGGCGGATATCAAATAAGGATTTTTGGGAAAAACGTTCATTCTTGGTGTTTTTGTTTATTTTGACCCATAGAACCATTTCCCCAAGTTTGGCTCTTTACTTGGAAGTTGGACACCCTGTATAATATACTTATTTATGTAGTTCGAGTAGACCAATTAAACAATTCACATTCACTTCCGCATCAGTTTAAAAATTAGGCATAGGCCTACAGTAAAAAAACCTAGTTGACATACTGTTTTCGTTTATCTTGAACAGTTTAACCAGCGTTAAGCACAACACTTTACCAGACAGCGAGTATTTCACAAAACGCTTTTCCTTTTTCAAATCCTCCTCAATTTCATTTGTAGAAAGGCACTACGTAGCAGCCCGGACGACAATGCAAAGTTTTATCAACATTGGATAAGAAGTTTTTGAATAAAATCGTAACAAACCCACTCACTCATCTTCTTTATAACATAGACGTTTTTTAAGCATATCAAATCCTCCTCGCCTTTATTAATATATTTTTACCATCGAAATTATACGACATTAAAGAGATTGATACTTACCGGAACAAATAAACAAAGGCATTTTTTAACTTGGCAGCTTTTCTATTGACTAATTATGTTTGCATCCTTGCGCAGAACCTGTGCGCAATGACTGTAGTACACTGTAGCTATGTTTCTTGTCGCGTCGGTGACATTAGTGCCTTCTTTAATAAAGTATGTTTTTTAAGGAAACGAATGCAGACTTCAAAGTAATTAAAGGTATTGTTCGCGGCCATCTTCCCATGAACGGTTGATGACGTGGATGCATAATTAGACTCGTAAATTAACTTATCAAGAAAAGCTAAATTGTATGTTTGTAGAGTTGTGGAAACGATGTGTTGTGTTGATTGATGGTTTGGCGTTAAAATGTGTTAGTTTTTACTTTAAAATTGTATTAAAACACAGAGAAACTGCACCGCGGACAAGTCGTTCTCTTCTGGTTTGTGTCTATCTCTCCCATGGTAACTATAGTTTGAAGTCTATCAAAATACAGAATTACATTTACAGGACTAACTTGAAATAAAATCAGCTATAGTTGATTATAATGTACTAAATAGCCCCATGAAGCAAATGCAAACAGATTATTGTATACTTTTCACGAAAATTACGATCAGCACTTGGATCGAGGTAGAGGGGTGGGGGTAGCGGTGACCTAGTTCCTGATGTGTCCGCGGGAAGGACAGAGTTTTTGAGCGATTGATAGAAATGTTTTATACACTAACATCAAATGTTTTCGAAAATTAAGCTAACTTACTTTCTGATGTAGGTTTTAGAAACATTCTGGTAATAGATAGAGAACTTAATAACACCAAATTCTTTTTAAAAATATAATGTTTTTAAATCCTTAGATAAATCATCAAACTATATAGGTATATCATAGAGAGTGTCAAGTAGCTTGAAGCGTCATTTGAGCATGCGCTATAACGTCTTACCCTATCCTATTCGACTGTGAGTCTTCAGTACAGTTACCACCAAAAAGTGTTGATATACAATCAACACGACTACATGAATTAGGTAGGGTGTACCAATCTTACAAAAGAATAATTGAGGGAACGGAAGCAATACTGGGCCACATAGATTGGTACTGTTCAAAACTTACCTTAGAATTTAAATATCACCAAAAGTAGGAATATTTCAGCTTATCTCTTACAATGCACAGGATACCTAGAGGTTAGCTCAATAAACTATAGAAATAGATATAATTTTTGGTTTTATTAACCAAAATAAAAGTTTACATGCCCTTAATACAAAAGAAATTATTAATATCCCCTTAATACAAGAAAAGTTTGAGATTTAAAAAAAAGAAAACATATATATTTTATTAAATTGAATTTAAAAGCCCTCCCCAAAAATCAAAATCAAAAACCCTCCCTTTTAATAATAATTACAGAATTTATACAGAAAAAGATTAACAAGTTACAAAGTTTTAACATGAAATACCATGGATTTGTTTTTAAAAATAAATATATATGTCGTTGGCCAACTCTAAAAGGTAATTATAAATAATCGAATAAATAGACAAAATTAATTATGAGACGTCTCTCTATATATAAAAAAAAAGGTGTGAAATTTCTAATATGTAGCCCTTAGGGCTAAGGTCCGAAATGTGCTAGCTTGCTCCTCCCAAATTATTAAATACTAACATATCCTAAATAGTACACATATACAAAAATTACTTTCAAAATACAGCCTATTTAACAGTTAACATAAAAGAAAAAGAACAACTGCAGATCGTTCACATTTTAAATTAAGTTCTGTCTTTAATTAAAGCACTGTAGAAATATTTTGTTTAATTTTTTTTTAAAGTTCAGTTGGAAAGTAGGCCTTTCCCAAGCGTAGCTGTTGCAGGTTATGCCATTGTATTATAACATTCCCTGGAGTTGGACCAGTATAACTGTATAACATAAATAACAATTTCCTTTTTAGAAAACTTGCAGCTATTTAAGTAAGCATAAAATGATAGTTCTTTGAGTTGGCTGTTTTATTTAAATTTGTAGCACAAGATGGCAAATTGCTACTTAGATTGTGATGGTTAATATAACATGTGTAATGTTGCATAAGACTGTCTCTACATGTTAGGTAAGCCACATGGTAACATAAAAAAAATGTTAACGTTTAGTTACATATCAGTAATATTATGCTTATAGCTTATTAAAAGTTTTCAATATTGGTTACACTGTAGAAAAATTACACAGTTATAGTTAATTTAATACAGAGCAATTTAGGCTTGTTTGTGGAAATATGTTTAGGCTTTAGCAATAACCAACATGATATCGGCTTTATAGTTTTTGTAGGCTGTAAGATTTACATTTAAAATTTATGCTGTAGTAAAAAAAAATGAAATACATAGGTTTCTCTAATAAATTGAACAAAATGAGTTAGGAAGTTGTACATAAACCAAAAGTGGAAATAACCTTATTAAGTTTTACAAGTAAATATTTTATAATTATCAAGGTAAAGCTAAAAACATTCCTACCTGGTATCCGGAAAACAAAGGTTTAGAAGTAATTCATGTTGTTCAGCGACACACCGTCGTTAATCGCGATTAAATTATTTAAAGTTTAATAACATAACTACCACTTGGCAGCGTCTTAAAGTTTCGTTCGTAACGGTCTAATGGCCGACCTTCTAGCAACCCTTATGACAAAGCGAATTTCAACTCAATAGATAAAGAACAGCTGATGGGTTGTCAGATTACAACGTTCAGTTATGTACGATAAGAAGTAATACCGTACAGAATCGACATCTGGCGGAGAAAAGGATAACTATTTGGGAAATGTAGGTAAGGATAAATGATAGAAAGGTTGTAAGTTGTTGATGGGACGTTACAAGGGCAGGCGGCTCTGACTGTACTCCGCCGAGAGAGGGGAAATGTAGTAGGATACTTGCACACTCCCTCTTCGCGCTCCATCCTCATTGGCGCTATCTATATTATGATTTATTTGTTTTGGGTACCAAACTTTAAATGTGAGAAAAATGTTTTACGAGTTTAGATTTTTGGAATACATGTTCGTTGGCATGCTTTATAAAGTTGTCAAATTTCATCTTCTTGCCCGTATACGTTTGAATTGTAAACAAATTCAAGAAACAATTTGCAGTCGTGATCAGCCATAATAGTTTTGCTGTAAAATATGCTAATATGCCTTTATCACCATATGTTTTAAAATGTTTGCTGTTATACCTATTTTTAAAAATGAGAACGGAAATGTGGTTTTGAACAACACTTTTTTCAATATCTTGAAAACTACACGCAACAGAATTCTAAACAGCTCATTCAAACAATAACCCTCGCGATAGTAACATAAAATATTTATTTTGGATTTACTAAACTTACACAGATAGTGCCAAGTAGCGTGAAGCGTCACTTGAGCATGCGCTGTAACGTCTTACCCTCTCCTACTCGACTGTGAGTCTTCAGTACAGTCACTACCAAAAAGTGTTGATATAAAATCAACACGACTACATAGCAGGCATGAATTAGGTAGGGCAGGCGGCTCTGACTGTACTCCGCCGCGAGAGGGGAAATGTGGTGGGAGCCGGCGTAGGAGACTTGCACACCCCCTCTTCGCGCTCCATCCTAATTGGCGCTATCTGTACGTTGAACACGTATAGTGAAATATTTGTTTGAGTTCTAGTTATTGGCGTACTTGTGCGTTAGCGCTGTAACTATTTCAATGAAATTCATTTAAAAAATTTACTGTGACAGAGAGAAAACTAGTGATTCTATAAGGTTTAATGTGAGGAAACCTAAAAATGCTCTTAATTCAAATATCTTTTAGTTTTAGCATAGATCATGAATAATAAAATAGATCATGCATGCATACGGCGGCAGTTTGGCGAAAAAAGGTTGTCGGGAAAATATTGCATGATCGCGCCGTGAGGTAGCGCTAGGGAGAAATCATTGGTAGCATTGGTGCTACGCACCGCTTCCGTCGTATCCCTATCGTCCCTATAGATCGCTCCACTATCGTCTAATTTCCAGTGGATTGAAATAATGCATTGGATCGGAGTTCTATTAGGTTATCCAAACACAATGGTTTTAGTAAATACTTGAGTGTTGTAGACAATTTTCAACAAATTATGAGTTAAAAATTTTCGTCTATATCTTTGTTACCATGCGAATGGCAGGAACCGCTATTTGTTTGTCGTTACAATAGATCACTACTATGTAGAAAACTGTAGGGTGCGCACGTGCTCGCTTTGCTCTCCAACCCCAAAGTCGACTCTTGGCGAAGCAAATGTAAACTTATTATAGTATACTCCGATATTTTCTTGAAAATGACGATTTATTAAGACAGAGGCACTTGAATCGGATAATTTGGCGAGGGTAGAGGTAACCTGGATCTTGATGCATAAGTAGTAGTGCTATAGTTTTGTGTGAATGGCAGGAAATTAGTTTGTATAAAAGACAGCTAAATAGTTTACAGAGATACTGCAAAATTACTTTTATGTAATTACTAAATATACGAATAGGCTTCTGTTGTTACTAACCTTCAAATAATATGAAACCCATACTAGAATGGTTACACTTTTATAAGTATTTCAAATTTCAGATTGGGGACTTTATTCGTTATTTGAACTTTAAAAACGAGTGATCCTATAAAGGTTCACTTTTTCTTTTTAAGGCACGTAACCATAAACAGTATAAGAACTCGAAAGCATTTCGGTTCTAGGCTAGTCTTGGGTGTGAAGACAACTACCAAACATTTTGTTTGAGTTTTTGCCTATAACTTTGTTATTATTCTGCCGTCGGAAGAAGAAACTTTTATCGTTACAAAAAAAAACATTTTTTGTTAAATAAATTGTGTATTTAATTAATAAATTGTTTATTAAACCTAACGTTTCAAAGGCCTTTTAACTTTCCTCAGAAGGAGTTATTGTTTTTTACCTTCATATTGGAGTTAACAGCTTCAGTCAGCTGTAGTTTCACATTTACCATCAAACTATCTTGTTAAACCCTAAACTAAAACCTCAGCATGTCAAAAGTAACGTAAATTAACAACACCATACACAGCCTCTATAAGAGATGTCACACAATGTCATCTTCAGCCTTTGACGAACAGGAAGTCGAAGATTTATACAAAACGCAATACAGGCGGAACGTAGTGTCCGAAGAAGAGAATAATAATGAAGGTTCTGCATTCCTCGCTACTGAATGCGACAAATAATGCTGTACTTTCTAATGGATTCTACAATGCACTGCTGTGGACATAATATGTCTAGAATGTTTCTAACCTCAATCCAATGTTGGGTTATTTCGTTGTGCGTCCAGACTGATTTGAAAGTAGCGGTAGAAAATAAATTATGGAAATACGTCTACAACGATGTATAAAACAATGTACAATATCAAAATATGTCGCCTAATTTGTTAAAGCCCTACTGCTCAGATATTTTTGATCTATTTGCAGTAAGAATAAACTTATTTCATTATTTATCTTAAGGATAACATTTATTTTTGAACGCCGTTAATTTCCACTTTCAAAGAGATTTTATCTGATCTATGAGCTATTAACTTATGTATGAAGGTAAAAGGCAACACTTTGTACAAAAATGTTAAAAGGCATTTGAAAAATTAGGTTGAAAAAACTATTTATTTAATTATAAAATATGTTTCTCTTACAACGAAATATGTTTGTTTTTCCGTCACTTAATCGATAAAAACGTTTTATAGGGTGTCCCATGGATAAACTTTAGGTCTGGAAATATTTGTTTTACCACCTCTCCGCCATTTTGTTTTGTGTACTAAATCTATATATATTATATAAAAGCGAAATACCACTCACTCACCCATTCATCACGATTTCTCAAAAACTACCGAACGGATTGAAATGAAATTTGGTATGTAACTTCCTCTAGGGTCATAAGTGCTCACTAAGAAAGGGTTTGAAAAAATTGGAAATTTTAGGGGGGTTTGGGGGGTAAATATTACTAAATGACGATTTCTCCAAAATTACCGAACAGATTGGAATGAAATTTGGTAAGTAGCTTCCTTTATTGCCATAAGCGCTCGCTAAGAAAGGGTTTCAAAAAATTGGAAATTTTAGAGGGGTTTGGGGTGATCAAATTTATTAAAAACCGATTTCTTCAAAACTACCGAACAGATTGGAATCAAATTTGGTATGTAGCTTCCTCTAGGGCCATACTTGCTCACTAAGAAAGGGTATGAAAAATTTCGAAATTTTAGGAGGGGTTTGGGGGGATCAAAGTTACTAAAATCATAATTTCAGTTCTTTTATTATTATGACAATAGTGCTTTTATTATTTAAGATCTATATATATAAAAGCCAAATACCCCTCACTGACTGAACACTTAAAAAGAATACAATTACGTTAAAAAGACTGAAAATTCCAACCACCATGGGCAACGCTGTATGGGTCAGCTAGTAATTTATAAATGATTGCGCTGAAATTGTTTGCATTTCTCATCAATGTAAATATTGGATAACAATAATCCGTTTCAAAATGGCGGTCACTTTAAATAACCTCTAAACATTTACAATAACTCAAAATTCAAATTTTTAATGAAAAGTAGAGTAAATTTTTGTAGCCCGATTAATTTTTTGTAACATGGTAAAACTGTCAAAACTATCGAACAAAGGGTAACAGTAAAACAGCGTTTAACTTAATTAATTGCTTGTGTAAATTATTTATTGCCTACTCTTTATCCCGATGGATGCTAAACCCGCGTCCATAGGAACTAATTGAAACGTCATTTTGAAATGGATTATTGGAAAGAATTTTAATTCGTCAGATATAGCATTAGCTCTCAGATGCTTTGGCGGTAGGGAAGAATTTAAGCAAGTGAGAACACCGTCCCGCCGGTGGGGAAGGGACACCACGCACAGACAATATTGGAAACCAGTACAAGGGCTTCCAGACCGAAGTATTATGTTCAGAGCGCGGCAACAGACTGAGCCACACCCCCACCACTCGAATGAACTCCGAGTCTACTGCGCATCTCGAGGCCAAGACTCGTGCTATACCTTCTCTAGTATAGGTTAGATTATTTTTGCCACATTGACGAGCACCGTTCTTGAGATATAAATTATTTAATAAAAAAAAACAAAATGGCGGACAGTTGGTAAAAGAAGCGTTTCCAGACATATGTTTATATGAAATGTTTTTCGTTAGTTTCACAAGCGGAACAAGTCCTGAAATTTTCTCCGTTTCATCGTAGAACACTCTGTAGAAAAAACTCGAACAAAATTTATTGTAAATTTATTTACAAAACCTGAGACTAGAATTTTTTGGTTCCCACGTGAGAGATAGGCAAAAGATGGCAAGGAAACAAGTTGTCCGCGGAGTAGTTTCTTTGTATTTAGCCCTAATGATAGTTTAGTTCACTTCCATAACACAATTCGTTAGGAAACCCTAGGCGCATGTAAACTCGCACTTCTACGGTGTATTTATAAATAATTAACCAATTTTTATCAGACTCAATATGACGGCTGTACAATTATTCCTATGCTAATCTTAAGCGTTGTGGACAATTACCAAGAAATTACGTTCAAGTTTTTATCGATAACTCCGAATTGAAACCTTGTTGGTAACATCGTACTGTGCAGATTTCACCGATCAAATTCACTACAACCCAGGATGGAAATACACCCCGATGACTCAAGATACACTCGAGTGCCGGCGCTAAACATACAAATTGCTCATTTCCGGGGCAAATTAGTCACGTGGCGAAAAATGTTTTTCTCTGAAAATTAACTGTATTGTTTATCTGGTCGAGAACTGCAAAGTCCTAGTACTGAATTAAATGAAACGTAACACTATCTGTTTTAAACCGGCGTAAGTTTACTATAAGTATTCCTCCTACCTTTATAGACGACAGTGCTGCCAACTTAGGCACATTGTAACTGATTGAATGTTCAATAATTGTTTTGTTTAAACAGGGAATGTTAAGGTTTTGTTACTTTTCTGTTTTTAGTATGTATTTAGTACTTTTATTAATGTAAATATACAAACTTTATGTTTAGGTTGATGATATTCTTATTTTCTTGTAATTTGAATACAGGATGTCACAAAAAACCTTACTGGGCTGTACAGGGTGGTATTGTATACATTGAAATAAATGAAAAATGTTTAGTAACTTTTTCGAATTCGGCTTAGTTTAGTCGCAATCAGCCATTTTTTTTTACAAAACTCCAGAAATAGATAAGATATTGAGTTCTAATTAAGTGTAAGCATTTTGTATGTTACGATTTACAAGCGTACAAAACACCAAGAATTTATTTTCAAAATGCTGGCAGTTAAAATTTTTAACGTGGATTATCCTGAAAACCTTTAAAACATTACAAAAACTGTAGGCCTAAAAGAGACAAAATATTTTTTAAAGACAGGCAAATTGGTTTCTGACGCTTCTGTAGGTCAAAGGCGAAAAACTGTAGGCCGAGTTATTGACAAAAAACTGAAAACATAATTTGTTGGTAATTGTCTACAATATCTAAAATCAGCCTAAGACCTACAGTCAATTACGTTTATTTATTTACGTTGATTTATAGATAAAACAGTTTATAACGCTTTACGTTGATTTAATTTAATTGACTTGCGTGACAGATTACACTTGCATATAGATGTAAACAATCTAACAGCTGTCATGTTAGTTAAACAGATTGTTAATAGATAGCGCATTTCATTAGAAATCATATGAACTTTCATGTGAAAGTTTTTCAAATAAATTTGTTTAGCGAAAACATTAATTCTATATTTGTCTATTTATCGTCAATAACGGTGAACATAAACTTTAAAATGATGTTTGAATCAATAACTTTGATGAAGAATTAAAGGAGAAATGGCTTCAAAAACCCGTTGAAAAATAATATAATATATGAACGTTTTTTTATCTGAAACATTAGTTTTAAGCTATTTGTCTATTTTTCGTTAATAGTGGGGAACATAATATATATAAAAAAAGAAAAACACACCTTTGGGAATTAATATATAAGATAATAACTAAACAAAAAATAATAAGAAACCACTAACTATTAAAATATCACTTTAAACAATACACGCCCTTCTTCTGAGACAAACACTGGAGATAAACAGTTTCCGCTCTCATATCTCTGACAAAGATAATTAGTATACCAAATTATTACCAACTTGCCGCACAATAAAATCCCACACTAACAGCATTGTCTGCTTAATAAATTACGACGGTGAAAGTAACTCAATCTCTTTCCCGAACGCGGTAAAATTTATAAAGTAAAAGGGAGAAGTTTGCAGAACAATTCATTGATGGAGTAATAACACTTAAGGCCGTTCTCAATCAGGACTGGAACTTCCAGTTAACTGATCCGTGATTAAATGTAAAGTCAGTTTAACTTTCGTTTCATTTGGTGCAATCCTTATTAACTGATTCCTGATTTGATGTTTGTAAATTTATAAAACAAAACCCATTTGTGTTACTTTTAGCTTGTATTCGGGAGCTCATATAACAGGTCACACTGTATACACTTTATTTGGGCTGCTTTTAGTCCAATTGGTTCAGTGATTCCCAATTGATAACAGTTCTTCCAAAATTTTTGAAATATTTTACACCTTTCCTTTTTAATAGCAACGTATATTTGATCATTTGCTAAGTTGAAATATTATTAAAACCCGTTGCAGATGGATTAACCTTTCAGACCATTATGACGAACACCGCACGTCAATTCATTTCTATTCTAACTGTACTATGACGAACGCTATACGTCCATTAGGTTTTTACTTAAATATTGTAGTAAAATGTTGCAAAATAATAGAAAGCCAAAGAACAGGTCATATCATGTCAGCTTTAAAGCGATTCCACCGTTTGCTTTACTTCCGCCGTCTTGCCACAAAAATCTGTGTATGCGTTGTGGTCTTAAAATAATATGTTTAAGTTTTAAAAAATAAATATATGATAGCTACTTATGTGTGTTCAGTCATTTTGTTGTTAAAAATATGACGTTACAGAATTTTTTATATATTTAAAGTAATTTCTTCCAACTTTTTTTGGAACGGAAAGCTTTGATCAAACCGTTGTAAGAATTTTGAGTTATGATCATTTTTCTTCTGATCCTAATAAAAATTAGAATTTTTGTGAAATCGTTGCAGTATTTTCGGATTATAAATAGTTTTACTGGTACAATTATGTGGTTTTTTCTCTCAAAATCTTTATACTTTAAGATAGTTGTTGCAAGTAAACCGAACGCCAGTGACTAGACTCGAACCTATGTAACCGTGTTGGAATAGCGCTTGAATCCATTGCGCTTCTCTGCTGACTTTTGTTTCTCGAAATCTTGGCTATCTTATTGGAATTTGTCTGATTGCAGCAGCCTTATGTTTGTAAGAACAAAGTAAATGCATGAACCGTCAGAATTAAATTTATTCAGAATTGCCACAGAAACTTACTCATATCCAAATCACTTTAACGTGCATCGCAAGAATTACAAAAAATGTTCTTCAAAATTCGATAAATTTAGGTAAAACGGCTGCATGGCACTATTTCTTCTTGGACAAATATCAGGCAAAACAGTCCCATACAGTCCTCTTCAATCCTTATATATTATTTCTCAAAAGTGTTTTTTTGTCTTTACCTCCCTTAATTCTTCATCAAAATTAATTATTCAATCATTTTAAAGCTTATGATCTTCACTATTGACAAAAACTAGACAACAAGCTTAAAGTTCATATTTTCGTTACACAAATTGATTGAAATACGTTTATATTGTACTTCATTTGGTTTCTAATGATAGGCGCCATCTATTAACAATCTGTTTAACTAGCATGACAGCTGTTAGTTCGATTGTTTACATTCCATAAGCAAGTGTTATAAACTGTTATTTATATTCCAATGTAAATAGATAAACGTAATTAACTGAATTAAATCAACGTATTAAACCAGGTAAGTACTCCTAACTTGAGAAATATACGCGTGGAACAGCTAGTATAACTTATCCTTCATCGAATTTTGAAGATAATCTTTTGTAATTTGCAGGAAATCGTTCATGAACATCTAAGTTATAATTTGTATGTGACAAAAATTTTAAATTAGGCATTTTTATTAAAGATATTTGGTTATACAACAAGTCGAAAAACATGATTTTTGGTCGTGTCACTTGATAGCAGTAAAACATCAGGGCTAATTTTGTTACCTACAAACTTGGAGCTTTCTGCAAATTTAAATGTCACTTGCACATGTCGGAAACTAAGAATAAGACTGATATTAGTAAACACGAAAGTGTATACAAGCGATATTCTAGTTACGCTCGAGCGCTTTACCAATGTAAAATAATTTGACCACGCAGCTGAACCGTTGACGTGAGTTGAGCAAATTTCCAAAATTAAGTTTATAGGCCTATGTTTTAGGGTTTCAACCAACAATTTGGGATAGGTCTATTCACGACGGTGCTGTATAGCTGCAAAATGTTTCGCACGCCATTTCGCATATTGGGAGTATTTCAAAACATAATGCATTGCGTGCTTCGCACGCCATTCCGCATATTTTGAATATTTTCAACGCACAAAGCATTGCGTGCTTCGCACGCCATTCCGCATATTGGGAGTTTCTAAAATACACAAAGCATTGCGTGCTTCGCACGCCAACCCCCGTATTGGAAGTATCTTCAATACACAGTGCATTGCGTGCTTCGCACGCCAATCCCACGGTAGAATCCACCACATGGCTTCGAACCGGGTACTTCTATGGTATTTTACGTTTTGATCGATTTTTGGGGAACTAAGCGAGCTATAAGGTCGAGTAAAAAAACAGAATGTGCAGAATAACATCCGAAATTTATATTTGTAGAAAACCCGTAAAAACAAATTAATTCTCGAAAAATCTCATTAAATAGTTACTTCCGGTCAAAAAACGTGCTTCCGATTGTTTGATTTTTTTGGCTAACGAACTCGTCCGAGCGACGTAGACAACCAACATGTATACCAAATTTTAACCAAATCGGACGTAAAATGTGGCCGCTAGAGTGCGAACACACATATGTATGATTTTTAATGACACCCCAAAACGTCTTCTGGGGACCATGATCGGTGCTCATTTGCTACTCCCGACCTTGGGTCTCACCATAAGGGCCACTGCAATAGCTCATTTTTCCTATGGAAATTCGCTAATAAGACTGATAGTAGTAAAAACGAAAGTGTATACAAGCGATATTCTAATCGAGCTCGCTCGCTTTACAATGTAATAGCATAGGCCAGCCTTCTCAAGGTTGGCTCCGGTCACTGAATTCCATGCTTTTACTCGAGTGGTATTGCACACCCTTAAATGCATATGCGTAAGCTACTCAAGTTGTTTTTCGGTTTATTAAAGCAGATCCTGGTTTGGGCATGAACAAATTGACGCAAGCGGCTTTTACTGTCTGTAAGGAACCAGTACAGTACCACTGTTCACATTTATCGGAAGCAATTAAAGCACCCGCATTAACAAGAGACAATTGAGAGGACGGGCGGACAGTTGACCTCCGTCCTTCGAGTTAACACTTGTCAAGGCCAGTTTGCCTTTGTCTTGAATAGTAATTGTTAACGCATCCTGCCGAAGTCATAAGATTGTGAATACAGAGTAGCAGATATCCTGTACTCAGGATATACCTCGTGTTTGCTTATCGATGGAGAACCCGAGTCATACATAATATGTGGTGTGCTGCAGTGGAGTCTATAATAGTAATGTTAAAGAAATACACCGATCGTTTTTCAAATCCAAAAACATGGAGTTTAGAATATGCCACTCTGTTGATATTATAACGGTGGATATTTTTTTGTGGAATGAGAGTAGTGCTGCCAACCTAAGCACAATGCCACTGTCAATCTTTAAACGAGAAACACTCATCCAACACTAATCAAATAATATAAATGCCTGAAAACTAAAAAGCATTTGTTATGGTGTAATTGATTCATATGTATCTATACTAATATCATAAAGAGGTAAAATTTGTTAGTTTGTATGTAGGGGGTAATCTCTGGAACTGCTGAACCGATTGAAAAAATAGTTTTACTAATACAAAGCTACACTATCCCTGAGTAACATAGGCCATAATTATTTTGATAAAAACATTTTTTATTTCAATATTTGTAAATTTAGTCGGAAAAATTCTTAGATTAGGCCTAGACTGATGAACCAACATTTACATTTATTACCATAGTAACCAATTGAATAAAATAACGGATAAAAAAGCTGTTTGCTCTAATATTTTCATTAACATCTGATTTTAAACACTGAAGCAATTATTTGTACTTCTAAACTTTAGGTTAGGTTTTGAATAAAGTGTAGACCGTAGCTTTGCTGGTTCTTTTAACCTTTATTATAACTGCTGTTATAAAATATACGAAATAATTTGATTTGAACATTTAACATTATTTACCATCTCAAGCTTTGGGGTTATTATAATCTTACACCTTTATTATAAAGAAAACATAACTTGATTATGTGTGTAGAAGGTCCCAAATGGCGTGCGAAACACGCAGGGATTTCCCCTAGTCACTGATAAAAGAATGGGTCTGCGACATAGAAGCCCATTAAAATTAAACAAAAATACACTCACGAGGATTTTTATTTCAAATGGTTGGTTTTCCCATTAATAAAAAATAGTATTTCTGTTTTTTTTCATCCGTTTTGCGTTTCACATTTTTTTAAATCCCTTTCATTTGTCACGTAATAGAAATTTTTTAAGACCAAGTTTGAATTTTTTTCTTTACTCAATACAAAATGTATAATTGAAAATGAATCGCAAACCGAATCCGCAATTTTATAAAGAATATTCAGTTTTTTTTTTTCAGCACTCAATTACAAAACATGGATTTATAAAATGGTTTTAAATGAGGCAATGTCAAAGCGCTCAGCTGCAAGAAATTTCACTGTTTAGATACGGCTATGGAGTAAAGCGCTGGCGCCGCCGGTTGTTTTCTCATTTACTGGAGCAGACCCTTAATTCGAAAAGCAGTATATTCGTTACGCCACAGGTGCAGAAGAGCGCCACCTTAAGTAAACTGTAGATTTTTAGTTAAAATCGTTAGAAAAATTCAAAGACTAAAATGTAATAGTCAAGCTAACTAACAGTGTTCGAGGAGCTAACGAATTGCCGTCTAAACTAGGTTATATCAACATTATCAAATTGCACGCTACTTTGTCCGCTTAACTTACCTTAGGCAAATAGTTAGTCATGTTTCTACTTAATTAGAAACACAATCTACATTTTTAGTTTCATTACTTGTGGGAATACTTGTGGGATTAGCTTCCGTACATGAATAAATTTACGGACGATTTCCTGTTGGAAAAGCAGTTTTACCTATATACATAATACGTCCATATTAATATTAGCGAATTTCCTTAGGAAAGATGAGCTATTGCAGTCACTCTTATGGCGAGAACTACGGTCGGGAGTGGTCAATGAGCAACGATTATAGTCCCCAGAACACGTTTTGTGGTGTCACTAAATTATTTTGTATTATTGTTTATTCCCCTTAAAGTCCTCACTTTATGTCTATAGAATTAAAATATTAGTGAAATATTTTGTTTTGTTGCTCCCGTGTGTCTGTGTGTCTGTAAGGATGTGTACAGAGCTGGAGACCATTCCATTGGTCCGATTTTGATGAAATTTGGTATGTGGGAGTAGTTTTGGCATATCTCCAGGCGTTTTTTTCATTTTTTCAAATTTTTGATTTTTAAGGGGTTTCACCCCCCAAAAATTGCCAAAAAACGATAAAAATCTAAATTTCTCAAAAACGGCTCTAACGATTTTGATAAAATTTGGCTTATTTGTAGCCCTTAATGTACCCTACCATATGCAAAAAACCGCATCTTTCTAAAAACTCTCGTTTAGGTAACAATAATAACTGATTTTTGGGGGTTTTTGGCCAAAAAGGGGGTTGTTTTGCAAAAAAACTACTGAACGGATCGTAACGAAAATTGGTATGTAGTTTCCTCTAGGGCCACAGGTGCTCACTAAGAAAGATTTTCAAAAAATTCGAAATTTTAGGGGGGTTTCACTAAAAATTCAAATGCGAAAATTTGGACGAAAACAATACTTTCTCCATATACTACGTATAGGGTGGAGAAAGTAAAAAGAGCAGGGAGTGATATCTGAATATAAATGGTCCAATTGGAATAGCAAGATTCGAGCGGACGAAACTCAGCCTATTCTAACTCAATACTACTACACTATTGCCGTTCTCAAAAAATACAGCCTTTCTGGAGAAAACATGATTAATTAAACGCAAGATTGTAGCATGCAATGATCTTCCCAAGTTATAAATTAAATTAAAAATATTTGCTCTTGCGATATTATTGTTTTAGTTGGTCTCTGATTTGTTAGATTGCTTATCCAGTGTTCTTTCGTGAGTGTACATTGATATGCAAGTGTGTTACTATTTGTTATTTATTATTGCAAGATTAATGTATTACTGTACTTGTAAGTATATAAGCTGATGCGATCGTGTATGATTAGATTATTTCTGTGATACAGAGTTCAACGCAGTACTTGTGCTGATTAAACCTTGCAATACGTTAGCATGTATACACAGCTGTAAGTGTGGTTGCATAAAGGTAAGGGGTAAGCATCTGTAAGTAATTATCGTAATAAATGGATTTTCCCTACGATTCAGGGTAATTTACAACTGAGAAATGTCGAGGTTTTGTTTTAACGGACAATATTAGTATAAATACAGTTTGGAAAACGCTTAGTTCCCCGGGTCTGTCAGCTATTTTATGTGTGTATACAATAAAGAGGTTTAACTGAAACGAATGCATAAGCACGAAGCGTATTCAAAATACTCATGTGAGTTTATTTTTTCTCTGGACGGTACAAGTTTTGAATTATTTTATGTACTGTAACTTTTATTTGTACACAATGCTGTAATGTATATTACCAATTTGTGTGTGTGTCCATTTAAAATACATTTAAAATTTTGTCGTCTTTACAAATGCACACAGCGAAAAAAGACCTCGAGTAGTGTTTTATAGGCAACACCTTTAACTGTATTTCTATTTTATTGGGTATCTTAAAAAAAAAAAAATTACAGGAGTTTAATGTTTGAGTTACGGAGAATGTAAATCCATTAATTTTCTTTAAAACCAATTTTCTTAAGTATTATTTACCACTTGTACTTTATTTTAATATAACGGACGATTCCTTCAACGTGGCCAGGCGTATATTTAAATTTATATGCTGCAATAAAAGGCATACTTTTTCAAGCTCGTTACTACCGATTTCGTTAACGTTTTTGTAAAATATGAAATCTTGAGATAATGTTCTAATCCTCAAATGGTGGCTGAGATGTTAAAGACGTTACTAGGTTGAACCTCGTAGGTTCGAACCTGGCTAATGAATAATTTTTTTAGTCCTGGAGTATATTGTAAACGAAACGAGTGGAGGCTCTATTAAAACATGAACGACTGTAAAACCTGTTCTGTTTTATAGCACTACTATAGTCGATCTTTGAGTTTTTTTTGCGTCAACTTTCGAATAAAATAAAATTGTTTTTGTAAAAATGTGTAATTTTTATGGCGTAGAGTGGTATTCTCTAGTCGCAAATTAAAACAAGAGAAAGCTTTTATGTGTATCAATGTTTATTGTGTTTATTAAAGGATGGTTGAGCCACAAAACGTGCGTCAACAGTGGATAAAAATATTCCAAGTATTTGAAGCGGTTAGAGAGCGAATCATTAGGCCTAATGAAATCATCCAATAGAGGAAGTTAGTGAAGCGAAATAACAGACCGGACGTGGAAAGATAGTGATGGTCGGGCGTTTACCCAAGTCGGTTGTGTAGTGACAGTGTGGTGTAGTGATATAGTGAGTGATGTCAGTATTTATAATAGTGATATCACAGTTCTTACATTATTTGGCATAGTTCCAAGTAAATTTCGTATTTTGTTTAGCCGTGGAATTTAAATATGCTCAAGTTAGGTGAAATTTCAACGACGGACGAATACTATTTCTAGTAATTCGTTTTAAGATTTTGTTTAATACATTTAGGGGTCAGCGAGAGTTTTTTTCGACTGTGTTTCTCAGTTGAATGTTAAAGCTATCGACATTTAATTCGACACAGCAATCGATTTTTCGCCCGCGACTAGTTGTCTTGTGGTCTCTTTAATCGCCTCATATCGGTTAGTTGCTTTTATATAAAATTTCATACCGTAACTAATAAGTCTTCGTCCAATAGTAATGGAATTCTAAACTCGCCTAAATAGACTCTGCTGATTTTCTCGTTAAAATTGGTCAATTTGTATTATAAAGATTTTTTTTAATCGCATACTTCTGATTTTAACTATTTGTAACAACTAAGTTTGTAATAGCTTTTTTAGGCACTCCTCGTTTTTTAAGTGGATTAGTTATGAAGAAAATTCTTAATAGAAATGTATTTTCACAATGGTTAGTCAAATTATCATCATCAATCTCATGTATAACAGTCATAATAGTGTATAGTCACAAATATAAATTTTAGTGCAGCTAAAAATTTTAGTCAGGCATGTAAAATTAGAAAAAAGGGGCGTTGGTTGGAAAAATCCATATAAAACTGGAAATGGTTTTAATACTTCTTAATAATTCTTAAGTTAGATTTAATCGGGAGTTTAAAAAAACTTTTCTAGTTTATTAAATAACTTTAAAACAATCTATTTTATCGAAATTATAATTATTATATATAATATAGAGCATCAAATTCTACGTCGAATGACTACAAAAACATAAGAATTCGTTCAAAATATAGGTTATGTACTATACTTTTTGATTTTTTTCGAATTTTCTCTTATGGTTATTACTACTTTAAAGCTTTAGTTATACATGTAGGTTACGTAGACTGATAGTTTTCAATCCAATTGCGAAAATTAAATTATGTTTATACATTTTTCAATGCTACTGTAAAAGTTAGGTTATGTTTACTATACTTTTCGATTTTGTCGAATTTTCTGTTATGATTATTATATACTCGTTTCCAATTCAACTGCAAAAGTTAGGTTATGTTTATTTTGTTGACACTGTGCTTGGCGATCGTTGGACATGTGCCAAGTAACAGCTGACATGACGCGAACACACCCGTCGTTGTTGTCTTGCAAAACCAAGCTATTGTATACTGGCGGTTGTCTAACATTGCACCAACACGAAAACAAAAACAATAGGCTTCGTTTTGCGTAGGTAAAATAGGGCGTGCTGTGGGTCGTAGGTTGCTGTATGTAAAGCACGTTATGTGTGGACACCGAGTGTGATAACCTTCATTAATGCGAGTAGCCTACTGATGAAATAGAGGCTATTAAACAATTCTGCGATTGATGTTTTTGTATTAAAGATAGACTACTAATTAATTTCTCTAGAAATTTTGTTTTGAATTAATTTCCATTAAAACTATATTTTTCTTTTTTTCATAACGTTTTTACGTAATAATATTAGTATTCATATTGTAATATTATTATTAATATTAATATAAGCGTGGTTTGTCCGTAATTGCCGCTATAACTCCTCAACCCACCCCCGCAGCCCCATGGGGTTTATATGGTATGGAAGCCCTCGAACCCCCGTACATGAAGAAGGTTTCGTTTTGGCACTGCATATATGGGTGAGAAAATTTACTTCCTACGGTGAATCAGCTGGGGAACCGAGTGTTGAAGTGTAAGAGACCGGCCAGAATGTTCTTGAATGTTACAGAATGACCAGACAGAATGTTCTAGTATATTACAGAATGTTCTAGAATATTACAGAATGGCCAGACAGAATGTTCTAGGATGTTACAGAAAGGACAGACAGAATGTTCTAGGATATTACAGAATGGTCAGACAGAATGTTCT
>JAGFPH010008781.1:38225-52430 GCA_018207615.1 Philaenus spumarius
GCAGCTGAGCGCTTTGACATTGCCTCATTTAAAACCATTTTATAAATTCATGTTTTGTAATTGAGTGCTGAAAAAAAACTGAATATTCTTTATAAAATTGCGGATCCGGTTTGCGATTCATTTTCAATTATACATTTTGTATTGAGTAAAGAAAAAAATTCTAACTTGGTCTTAAAAAATTTCTATTACGTGACAAATGAAAGGGATTTAAAAAAACGTGAAACGCAAAACGGATGAAAAAAAAAACAGAAATACTATTTTTTATTAATGGGAAAACCAACCACTTGAAATAAAAATCCTCGTGAGTGTATTTTTGTTTAATTTTAATGGGCTTCTATGTCGCAGACCCATTCTTTTATCAGTGACTAGGGGAAATCCCTGCGTGTTCCGCACGCCATTTGGGACCTTCTACACACATAATCAAGTTATGTTTTCTTTATAATAAAGGTGTAAGATTATAATAACCCCAAAGCTTGAGATGGTAAATAATGTTAAATGTTCAAATCAAATTATTTCGTATATTTTATAACAGCAGTTATAATAAAGGTTAAAAGAACCAGCAAAGCTCCGGTCTACACTTTATTCAAAACCTAACCTAAAGTTTAGAAGTACAAATAATTGCTTCAGTGTTTAAAATCAGATGTTAATGAACATATTAGAGCAAAAAGCTGTTTTATCTGTTATTTTATTCAATTGGTTACTATGGTAATAAATGTAAAAACATGTTAATAATATAAATATATGTTATAAAAATAATTATAATGGAATTCTACCAAGTACCTTCGGTCGTCACTATCAATCGTTTAAATACATGTGTTGGTTCATCAGTCTAGGCCTAACCTAAGAATTTGTCCGACTAAATTTACAAATATTGAAATAAAAAATGTTTTTATCAAAATAATTATAGCCTATGTTACTCAGGGATAGTGTAGCTTTGTATTAGTAAAACTATTTTTTCAATCGGTTCAGCAGTTTCAGAGATTACCCCCTACATACAAACAAACAAATTTTACCTCTTTATGATATTACTATAGATACATATGAATCAATTACACCATAACAAATGCTTTTTAGTTTTCAGGCATTTATATTATTTGATTAGTGTTGGATGAGCGTTTCTCGTTTAAAGATTAACAGTGGCATTGTGCTTAGGTTGGCAGCACTACCCTCATTCCAAAAAAATGTTGTCAGTGATAATATCAACAGGTTGTCATATTCTAAACTCCCTGTTTTGGACGATTAAAAACGATCGTCGTATTTCTTTAACATTACTATTATAGACTCCACTGCAGAACTCCCTCCTTACATTATGACTCGGGTTCTCCATCGCTAAGCAAACATGAGGTATATCCTGAGTACAGGACATCTACTACTCTGTATTCACAACCTTATGACTACGGCAGGATGCGTTTAACAATTACTATTCAAGACAAAGACAAAATGGCCTTGACAAGTGTTAACTTGAAGGACGGAGGTCAACTGTCCGCCCGTCCTCTCAATTGTCTCTTGTTAATGCGGGTGCTTTAATTGCTTCCGATAAATGTGAACAGTGGTACTGTACTGGTTCCTTACAGACAGTAAAAGCCGCTTGCGTCAATTTGTTCGTGCCCAAACCAGGATCTGCTTTAATAAACCGAGAAACAACTTGAGTAATATACGCATATGCATTTAAGGGTGTGCAATACTACTCGAGTAAAAGCATCAAATCCATTGAGCGGAGCCAACCTTGAGAAGGCTGGCCTATGATATTACATTGGTAAAGCACTCGAGTGCGACTGGAATATCGCTTGTATACACTTTCGTTTTTACTAACACCGGTCTTATTTTTAGTTTCCGCAATGTGCGAAAGAAACATAAATTTGCAGAAAGCTTCATATGTAAGTTAGTAGGTAACAGAATTCGCCCTGATGTTTTACTGCTATCAAGTGAAAAGACTGAAAATCATGTATTTCGTCTTGTTTATAAGCAAATATCTTTTATAAAAATGTATAATTTACAATTTGTTTCACCTACGAATTATAATTTAGATGTTCATGAACGATTTCCTGCAAATTACAAAATAATATCTTCAAAATTCGATTAAAGATCAGTTATATTGAATAGGACTGTATGGGACTGTTTTGTCCTGGTATATTGCACAAAACCTTCTTTGGTCTTCTTTGCCTTAAAGGGTCTACTCCTATGAAAGAAAACGCGACCGAGGACTCCAGCGCTTCACCCTAACACCGTATCTAAACAGCTAAAACCTTCATTTCTTGCAGCTGAGTGCTTTGACATTGCCTCAATTAAAACCATTTTATAAACCCTTCTTTTGTAAATGAGTGCTGAAAAAAAACTGAATGTTCTTTATAAAAATTGCGGATCCGGCTTGCGATTCATTTCTAATTATACATTTTTTATTGTGTAAGGAAAACATTCAGACTTGGTACTTAAAAAATATCAATTACGTGACAAATGAACGTGATTTAAAAAAAAATGTGCAACTCAAAACGGATGCGCATTGTGACTGTGGTTAAAATGAGACCTTGCAAACAATTGTATGATCAAAAACAAAAGAAATAAATGGTTTTAAATTTAACATTGCTATTACGGAATACAAATTCAAAATGGCCACCACTATAGCAGACTCTTAAGGGTGTGCAGTACCAAGAAGAAATAGTTCCGTACAGCTGTTTGATATTTTACCCAAATATATCGAATTTTGAAGAGAACTTGTAATTGCTGCGATGTTCATAAAAATGTGATTTAGATATGAATTAGTTTCTGTGACAATTCCGGATATATTTGTCTGATGATTTATTTATTTTGTTGCTCTTATACACACGTAAAGCTGCTGCAATCAGGGAAAATCCAAGATAGCCAAGATTTTGAGGGAACGAAAGTCAGCAGAGAAGCGCAATGGATTCAAGCGCTATTCCAACCTGGTTACATAGGTTCGAGTCTAGTCACTGGCATTCGGCTTACTTGCAACAACTATCTAAAAGTATAAAGATGTTGAGAGAAAAAACACATAATTGTACCAGTATATTTATAATCCGAAAATACTGCAACGATTTCACAAAAATTCAAATTTTTATTAGGGTCAAATGAAAAATGATCATAACTCAAAATTCTTACAACGGTTTGATCAAAGCTTTCCGTTCCAAAAAGGGTTGGAAGAAATGTAAAGGAAATTACTTTACATACATACAAAGTCTGTAATGTCATATTTTTAACAACAAAATGACTGAACACACATAAGTAGCTATCATATATTTGCTTTTTAAAACTTAAACATATTATTTTAAGATCACAACGCATACACAGACTTTTGTGGTAAGACGGCGGAACTAAAGCAAACAGTGGTTGACTCGCTTTAAAGCTGACAGGATATGACTAGTTACCTGTTCTTTGGCTTTCGATTATTTTGCAACATTTTACTACTGTATTTAAGTAAAACCCTAAAGGACGTATAGAGTTCGTCATAGCAAAGTTAAAATAGAAATGCACTGACGTGCTATGTACGTCATAATAGTCTGACAGGTCAATCCACCTGCAATGGGTTTTAATAATATTTGAATTTAGCAAATGATCAAATATATGTTGCTATTAAAAAGGAAAGGTGTAAAATATTTCAAAAATTTTGAAAGAACTGTTATAAATTGGGAATCGTTGAACCAATTATGATCCGACATGGACTAAAAGCAGCCCAAATAAAGTTTATACAGTGTGACCTGTTATATACGCTCCCGAACACAAGCTAACTAATTAACACAAATGGGTTTTGGTTTATAATCTTACAAATTTTAAACCAGGAATCAGGTAATAAGGATTGCACCAAACAAAACGAAAGTTAAACTTACTTTACATTTAATCACGGATCAGTTAACTGGAAGTTCCAGTCCTGATTGAGAACGGCCTTAAGTGTTATTACTCCACCAATGAATTGTTCTGCAAACTTCTCCCTTTTACTTTATAAATTTTACCGCGTTCGGGAAAGAGATTGAGTTACTTTCACCGTCGTAATTTATTAAGCAGACAATGCTGTTAGTGTGGGATTTTATTGTGCGGCAAGTTGGTAATAATTTGGTATACTAATTATCTTTGTCAGATATGAGAGCGGAAACTGTTTATCTCCAGTGTTTGACTCAGAAGAAGGGCGTGTATTGTTTAAAGTAATATTTTAATAGTTAGTGGTTTCTTATTATTTTTTGTTTAGTTATTATCTTATATATTAATTCAAAAAGGTGTGTTTTTTTTTATCTTATGTTCCCCGCTATTGACAAAAAATAGGCAAAAACTTAAAAACAAAATGTTCAGATAAAAAACGTTTATTATTATATTATATTATATTATATTATTTTTCAAAGGGGTTCTTTTGTGGCAACGCCATTTCTCCTTCAATTCTTCATCAAAGTTATTGAGTGAAACATCATTTTAAATTTTATGTTCACCGTTATTGACGATAAATAGACTAATATCATAGAATCAATGTTTTCATTAAACAAATTTATTTAAAAAACTTTCATATGAAAGTTCATATAATTCCTAATGAAACGCGCTATCTATTAACAATCTGTTTAACTAACATGACAGCTGTTAGATGGTTTACATCTATATGCAAGTATAATCTACCAGACAAATCAATCAAATTAAATCAACGTAAAGCGTTATAAACTGTTATTTATAAATCAACGTAAATAAATAAACTAAATTAACTGTAGGTCTTAGACTAATTTTAGATATTGTAGACAAAATTACCAAGAAATTATGTTTTCAGTTTTGTGTCAATAACTCGAGTTTCCTTTGACCTACAAAACGATAAAAAAAAAACACTTCATCTGTCGTTAAAAAAAAACATTTTGTCTGTCGTTAAAAAAAAACATTTTGCCTGTCGTTAAAAAAATATTTTGTCTGTCGTTAAAATTTTTTTTGTGTCGTTAAAAAAAACATTTTGTCTATCGTTAAAAAAACACTTTGTCTGTCGTTAAAAAAACATCTTGTCTGTCGTTAAAAAAATATTTTGTCTGTCGTTAAAAAAAATCATTTTGTATGTCGTTAAAAAAACACTGTCGTTAAAAAAACATTTTGTCTGTCGTTAACAAAATATTTTTATCTGTCGTTACAAAAAAAAAACATTTTGCCTGTCGTTAAAAAAAATATTTTGTCTCTTGTACAGTTTTTGTAAAGTTAAAGGTTTTCAGAATAATCCACGTTAAAAATTTGAACTGCCACCATTTTGAAAATAAATTCTTGGTGTTTTGTACACTTGTAAATAGTAACATACAAAATGCTTACACTAAATTAGAACTCAATGTCTTATCTATTTCTATAGTTTTGTAAAAAAAAAACAAAATGGCGGATTGCGACTAAACTAAGCCGAATTCGAAAAAAGTTACTTAACATTTTTCATTTATTTCAATGTATACAATACGACCCTGTATAGCCCAGTATGGTTTTTTGTGACACCCTGTATTCAAATTACAAAAAATAAGAATATCATCAACCTAAACATAAAGTTTGTATATTTACATTAATAAAAGTACTAAATACATACTAAAAACAGAAAAGTAACAAAACCTTAACATTCCCTGTTTAAACAAAACAATTATTGAACATTCAATCAGTTACAATGTGCCTAAGTTGGCAGCACTGTCGTCTATAAAGGTAGGAGGAATACTTATAGTAAACTTACGCCGGTTTAAAACAGATAGTGTTACGTTTCATTTAATTCAGTACTAGGACTTTGCAGTTCTCGACCAGATAAACAATACAGTTAATTTTCAGAGAAAAACATTTTTCGCCACGTGACTAATTTGCCCCGGAAATGAGCAATTTGTATGTTTAGCGCCGGCACTCGAGTGTATCTTGAGTCATCGGGGTGTATTTCCATCCTGGGTTGTAGTGAATTTGATCGGTGAAATCTGCACAGTACGATGTTACCAACAAGGTTTCAATTCGGAGTTATCGATAAAAACTTGAACGTAATTTCTTGGTAATTGTCCACAACGCTTAAGATTAGCATAGGAATAATTGTACAGCCGTCATATTGAGTCTGATAAAAATTGGTTAATTATTTATAAATACACCGTAGAAGTGCGAGTTTACATGCGCCTAGGGTTTCCTAACGAATTGTGTTATGGAAGTGAACTAAACTATCATTAGGGCTAAATACAAAGAAACTACTCCGCGGACAACTTGTTTCCTTGCCATCTTTTGCCTATCTCTCACGTGGGAACCAAAAAATTCTAGTCTCAGGTTTTGTAAATAAATTTACAATAAATTTTGTTCGAGTTTTTTCTACAGAGTGTTCTACGATGAAACGGAGAAAATTTCAGGACTTGTTCCGCTTGTGAAACTAACGAAAAACATTTCATATAAACATATGTCTGGAAACGCTTCTTTTACCAACTGTCCGCCATTTTGTTTTTTTTTTATTAAATAATTTATATCTCAAGAACGGTGCTCGTCAATGTGGCAAAAATAATCTAACCTATACTAGAGAAGGTATAGCACGAGTCTTGGCCTCGAGATGCGCAGTAGACTCGGAGTTCATTCGAGTGGTGGGGGTGTGGCTCAGTCTGTTGCCGCGCTCTGAACATAATACTTCGGTCTGGAAGCCCTTGTACTGGTTTCCAATATTGTCTGTGCGTGGTGTCCCTTCCCCACCGGCGGGACGGTGTTCTCACTTGCTTAAATTCTTCCCTACCGCCAAAGCATCTGAGAGCTAATGCTATATCTGACGAATTAAAATTCTTTCCAATAATCCATTTCAAAATGACGTTTCAATTAGTTCCTATGGACGCGGGTTTAGCATCCATCGGGATAAAGAGTAGGCAATAAATAATTTACACAAGCAATTAATTAAGTTAAACGCTGTTTTACTGTTACCCTTTGTTCGATAGTTTTGACAGTTTTACCATGTTACAAAAAATTAATCGGGCTACAAAAATTTACTCTACTTTTCATTAAAAATTTGAATTTTGAGTTATTGTAAATGTTTAGAGGTTATTTAAAGTGACCGCCATTTTGAAACGGATTATTGTTATCCAATATTTACATTGATGAGAAATGCAAACAATTTCAGCGCAATCATTTATAAATTACTAGCTGACCCATACAGCGTTGCCCATGGTGGTTGGAATTTTCAGTCTTTTTAACGTAATTGTATTCTTTTTAAGTGTTCAGTCAGTGAGGGGTATTTGGCTTTTATATATATAGATCTTAAATAATAAAAGCACTATTGTCATAATAATAAAAGAACTGAAATTATGATTTTAGTAACTTTGATCCCCCCAAACCCCTCCTAAAATTTCGAAATTTTTCATACCCTTTCTTAGTGAGCAAGTATGGCCCTAGAGGAAGCTACATACCAAATTTGATTCCAATCTGTTCGGTAGTTTTGAAGAAATCGGTTTTTAATAAATTTGATCACCCCAAACCCCTCTAAAATTTCCAATTTTTTGAAACCCTTTCTTAGCGAGCGCTTATGGCAATAAAGGAAGCTACTTACCAAATTTCATTCCAATCTGTTCGGTAATTTTGGAGAAATCGTCATTTAGTAATATTTACCCCCCAAACCCCCCTAAAATTTCCAATTTTTTCAAACCCTTTCTTAGTGAGCACTTATGACCCTAGAGGAAGTTACATACCAAATTTCATTTCAATCCGTTCGGTAGTTTTTGAGAAATCGTGATGAATGGGTGAGTGAGTGGTATTTCGCTTTTATATAATATATATAGATTTAGTACACAAAACAAAATGGCGGAGAGGTGGTAAAACAAATATTTCCAGACCTAAAGTTTATCCATGGGACACCCTATAAAACGTTTTTATCGATTAAGTGACGGAAAAACAAACATATTTCGTTGTAAGAGAAACATATTTTATAATTAAATAAATAGTTTTTTCAACCTAATTTTTCAAATGCCTTTTAACATTTTTGTACAAAGTGTTGCCTTTTACCTTCATACATAAGTTAATAGCTCATAGATCAGATAAAATCTCTTTGAAAGTGGAAATTAACGGCGTTCAAAAATAAATGTTATCCTTAAGATAAATAATGAAATAAGTTTATTCTTACTGCAAATAGATCAAAAATATCTGAGCAGTAGGGCTTTAACAAATTAGGCGACATATTTTGATATTGTACATTGTTTTATACATCGTTGTAGACGTATTTCCATAATTTATTTTCTACCGCTACTTTCAAATCAGTCTGGACGCACAACGAAATAACCCAACATTGGATTGAGGTTAGAAACATTCTAGACATATTATGTCCACAGCAGTGCATTGTAGAATCCATTAGAAAGTACAGCATTATTTGTCGCATTCAGTAGCGAGGAATGCAGAACCTTCATTATTATTCTCTTCTTCGGACACTACGTTCCGCCTGTATTGCGTTTTGTATAAATCTTCGACTTCCTGTTCGTCAAAGGCTGAAGATGACATTGTGTGACATCTCTTATAGAGGCTGTGTATGGTGTTGTTAATTTACGTTACTTTTGACATGCTGAGGTTTTAGTTTAGGGTTTAACAAGATAGTTTGATGGTAAATGTGAAACTACAGCTGACTGAAGCTGTTAACTCCAATATGAAGGTAAAAAACAATAACTCCTTCTGAGGAAAGTTAAAAGGCCTTTGAAACGTTAGGTTTAATAAACAATTTATTAATTAAATACACAATTTATTTAACAAAAAATGTTTTTTTTTGTAACGATAAAAGTTTCTTCTTCCGACGGCAGAATAATAACAAAGTTATAGGCAAAAACTCAAACAAAATGTTTGGTAGTTGTCTTCACACCCAAGACTAGCCTAGAACCGAAATGCTTTCGAGTTCTTATACTGTTTATGGTTACGTGCCTTAAAAAGAAAAAGTGAACCTTTATAGGATCACTCGTTTATTTGGCTGCCTGCAAAGTTCAAATAACGAATAAAGTCCCCAATCTGAAATTTGAAATACTTATAAAAGTGTAACCATTCTAGTATGGGTTTCATATTATTTGAAGGTTAGTAACAACAGAAGCCTATTCGTATATTTAGTAATTACATAAAAGTAATTTTGCAGTATCTCTGTAAACTATTTAGCTGTCTTTTATACAAACTAATTTCCTGCCATTCACACAAAACTATAGCACTACTACTTATGCATCAAGATCCAGGTTACCTCTACCCTCGCCAAATTATCCGATTCAAGTGCCTCTGTCTTAATAAATCGTCATTTTCAAGAAAATATCGGAGTATACTATAATAAGTTTACATTTGCTTCGCCAAGAGTCGACTTTGGGGTTGGAGAGCAAAGCGAGCACGTGCGCACCCTACAGTTTTCTACATAGTAGTGATCTATTGTAACGACAAACAAATAGCGGTTCCTGCCATTCGCATGGTAACAAAGATATAGACGAAAATTTTTAACTCATAATTTGTTGAAAATTGTCTACAACACTCAAGTATTTACTAAAACCATTGTGTTTGGATAACCTAATAGAACTCCGATCCAATGCATTATTTCAATCCACTGGAAATTAGACGATAGTGGAGCGATCTATAGGGACGATAGGGATACGACGGAAGCGGTGCGTAGCACCAATGCTACCAATGATTTCTCCCTAGCGCTACCTCACGGCGCGATCATGCAATATTTTCCCGACAACCTTTTTTCGCCAAACTGCCGCCGTATGCATGCATGATCTATTTTATTATTCATGATCTATGCTAAAACTAAAAGATATTTGAATTAAGAGCATTTTTAGGTTTCCTCACATTAAACCTTATAGAATCACTAGTTTTCTCTCTGTCACAGTAAATTTTTTAAATGAATTTCATTGAAATAGTTACAGCGCTAACGCACAAGTACGCCAATAACTAGAACTCAAACAAATATTTCACTATACGTGTTCAACGTACAGATAGCGCCAATTAGGATGGAGCGCGAAGAGGGGGTGTGCAAGTCTCCTACGCCGGCTCCCACCACATTTCCCCTCTCGCGGCGGAGTACAGTCAGAGCCGCCTGCCCTACCTAATTCATGCCTGCTATGTAGTCGTGTTGATTTTATATCAACACTTTTTGGTAGTGACTGTACTGAAGACTCACAGTCGAGTAGGAGAGGGTAAGACGTTACAGCGCATGCTCAAGTGACGCTTCACGCTACTTGGCACTATCTGTGTAAGTTTAGTAAATCCAAAATAAATATTTTATGTTACTATCGCGAGGGTTATTGTTTGAATGAGCTGTTTAGAATTCTGTTGCGTGTAGTTTTCAAGATATTGAAAAAAGTGTTGTTCAAAACCACATTTCCGTTCTCATTTTTAAAAATAGGTATAACAGCAAACATTTTGAAACATATGGTGATAAAGGCATATTAGCATATTTTACAGCAAAACTATTATGGCTGATCACGACTGCAAATTGTTTCTTGAATTTGTTTACAATTCAAACGTATACGGGCAAGAAGATGAAATTTGACAACTTTATAAAGCATGCCAACGAACATGTATTCCAAAAATCTAAACTCGTAAAACATTTTTCTCACATTTAAAGTTTGGTACCCAAAACAAATAAATCATAATATAGATAGCGCCAATGAGGATGGAGCGCGAAGAGGGAGTGTGCAAGTATCCTACTACATTTCCCCTCTCTCGGCGGAGTACAGTCAGAGCCGCCTGCCCTTGTAACGTCCCATCAACAACTTACAACCTTTCTATCATTTATCCTTACCTACATTTCCCAAATAGTTATCCTTTTCTCCGCCAGATGTCGATTCTGTACGGTATTACTTCTTATCGTACATAACTGAACGTTGTAATCTGACAACCCATCAGCTGTTCTTTATCTATTGAGTTGAAATTCGCTTTGTCATAAGGGTTGCTAGAAGGTCGGCCATTAGACCGTTACGAACGAAACTTTAAGACGCTGCCAAGTGGTAGTTATGTTACTAAACTTTAAATAATTTAATCGCGATTAACGACGGTGTGTCGCTGAACAACATGAATTACTTCTAAACCTTTGTTTTCCGGATACCAGGTAGGAATGTTTTTAGCTTTACCTTGATAATTATAAAATATTTACTTGTAAAACTTAATAAGGTTATTTCCACTTTTGGTTTATGTACAACTTCCTAACTCATTTTGTTCAATTTATTAGAGAAACCTATGTATTTCATTTTTTTTTTACTACAGCATAAATTTTAAATGTAAATCTTACAGCCTACAAAAACTATAAAGCCGATATCATGTTGGTTATTGCTAAAGCCTAAACATATTTCCACAAACAAGCCTAAATTGCTCTGTATTAAATTAACTATAACTGTGTAATTTTTCTACAGTGTAACCAATATTGAAAACTTTTAATAAGCTATAAGCATAATATTACTGATATGTAACTAAACGTTAACATTTTTTTTATGTTACCATGTGGCTTACCTAACATGTAGAGACAGTCTTATGCAACATTACACATGTTATATTAACCATCACAATCTAAGTAGCAATTTGCCATCTTGTGCTACAAATTTAAATAAAACAGCCAACTCAAAGAACTATCATTTTATGCTTACTTAAATAGCTGCAAGTTTTCTAAAAAGGAAATTGTTATTTATGTTATACAGTTATACTGGTCCAACTCCAGGGAATGTTATAATACAATGGCATAACCTGCAACAGCTACGCTTGGGAAAGGCCTACTTTCCAACTGAACTTTAAAAAAAAATTAAACAAAATATTTCTACAGTGCTTTAATTAAAGACAGAACTTAATTTAAAATGTGAACGATCTGCAGTTGTTCTTTTTCTTTTATGTTAACTGTTAAATAGGCTGTATTTTGAAAGTAATTTTTGTATATGTGTACTATTTAGGATATGTTAGTATTTAATAATTTGGGAGGAGCAAGCTAGCACATTTCGGACCTTAGCCCTAAGGGCTACATATTAGAAATTTCACACCTTTTTTTTTATATATAGAGAGACGTCTCATAATTAATTTTGTCTATTTATTCGATTATTTATAATTACCTTTTAGAGTTGGCCAATGACATATATATTTATTTTTAAAAACAAATCCATGGTATTTCATGTTAAAACTTTGTAACTTGTTAATCTTTTTCTGTATAAATTCTGTAATTATTATTAAAAGGGAGGGTTTTTGATTTTGATTTTTGGGGAGGGCTTTTAAATTCAATTTAATAAAATATATATGTTTTCTTTTTTTTAAATCTCAAACTTTTCTTGTATTAAGGGGATATTAATAATTTCTTTTGTATTAAGGGCATGTAAACTTTTATTTTGGTTAATAAAACCAAAAATTATATCTATTTCTATAGTTTATTGAGCTAACCTCTAGGTATCCTGTGCATTGTAAGAGATAAGCTGAAATATTCCTACTTTTGGTGATATTTAAATTCTAAGGTAAGTTTTGAACAGTACCAATCTATGTGGCCCAGTATTGCTTCCGTTCCCTCAATTATTCTTTTGTAAGATTGGTACACCCTACCTAATTCATGTAGTCGTGTTGATTGTATATCAACACTTTTTGGTGGTAACTGTACTGAAGACTCACAGTCGAATAGGATAGGGTAAGACGTTATAGCGCATGCTCAAATGACGCTTCAAGCTACTTGACACTCTCTATGATATACCTATATAGTTTGATGATTTATCTAAGGATTTAAAAACATTATATTTTTAAAAAGAATTTGGTGTTATTAAGTTCTCTATCTATTACCAGAATGTTTCTAAAACCTACATCAGAAAGTAAGTTAGCTTAATTTTCGAAAACATTTGATGTTAGTGTATAAAACATTTCTATCAATCGCTCAAAAACTCTGTCCTTCCCGCGGACACATCAGGAACTAGGTCACCGCTACCCCCACCCCTCTACCTCGATCCAAGTGCTGATCGTAATTTTCGTGAAAAGTATACAATAATCTGTTTGCATTTGCTTCATGGGGCTATTTAGTACATTATAATCAACTATAGCTGATTTTATTTCAAGTTAGTCCTGTAAATGTAATTCTGTATTTTGATAGACTTCAAACTATAGTTACCATGGGAGAGATAGACACAAACCAGAAGAGAACGACTTGTCCGCGGTGCAGTTTCTCTGTGTTTTAATACAATTTTAAAGTAAAAACTAACACATTTTAACGCCAAACCATCAATCAACACAACACATCGTTTCCACAACTCTACAAACATACAATTTAGCTTTTCTTGATAAGTTAATTTACGAGTCTAATTATGCATCCACGTCATCAACCGTTCATGGGAAGATGGCCGCGAACAATACCTTTAATTACTTTGAAGTCTGCATTCGTTTCCTTAAAAAACATACTTTATTAAAGAAGGCACTAATGTCACCGACGCGACAAGAAACATAGCTAAAGTGTACTACAGTCATTGCGCACAGGTTCTGCGCAAGGATGCAAACATAATTAGTCAATAGAAAAGCTGCCAAGTTAAAAAATGCCTTTGTTTATTTGTTCCGGTAAGTATCAATCTCTTTAATGTCGTATAATTTCGATGGTAAAAATATATTAATAAAGGCGAGGAGGATTTGATATGCTTAAAAAACGTCTATGTTATAAAGAAGATGAGTGAGTGGGTTTGTTACGATTTTATTCAAAAACTTCTTATCCAATGTTGATAAAACTTTGCATTGTCGTCCGGGCTGCTACGTAGTGCCTTTCTACAAATGAAATTGAGGAGGATTTGAAAAAGGAAAAGCGTTTTGTGAAATACTCGCTGTCTGGTAAAGTGTTGTGCTTAACGCTGGTTAAACTGTTCAAGATAAACGAAAACAGTATGTCAACTAGGTTTTTTTACTGTAGGCCTATGCCTAATTTTTAAACTGATGCGGAAGTGAATGTGAATTGTTTAATTGGTCTACTCGAACTACATAAATAAGTATATTATACAGGGTGTCCAACTTCCAAGTAAAGAGCCAAACTTGGGGAAATGGTTCTATGGGTCAAAATAAACAAAAACACCAAGAATGAACGTTTTTCCCAAAAATCCTTATTTGATATCCGCCATTTTCTTTCTTTTACAAAATAATTCATATCTACAGAATGGTTTAGTTTAACCGATTGAGTTCAAATTTGGCATGAAGTTTAACTTATAATGATCTATTTTACGAAAAATAATGGATCATATACAATCATGCGTTTTAAAATGGCGGCTGAGTAACTGTCAAGACAATCGGATGAAGGGTAGTAGTTAATTTATGTCT
>JAGFPH010008782.1:12629-30289 GCA_018207615.1 Philaenus spumarius
AAGATTAAATCCAAAAGTTGTAGTTTATGTTTAAAGTTTTGAAAAAAAAAATTATAAAAATTTTATTTGCTTTATAAAAAAGTTATTATTTACAAAAATACCTAGTATTCAAATATCCCAATAGTTTATGAATTATAGATTAAGAATTGATACAGTGAAATTTCATAAAATACTTGCAAGCACAAATAAGCCATTTACAAGGTTAGTTTCAGTGTACTCACTCTTCAGAGGTTTACAAAAAGTAAAATTATCAACTTGTGTTCTAACTGAGCTAAATTCAAAAATAAATTACTGGAAGTATAAAGTAAATTTTGTTGTCGGAATATTCAGCAAACTGAATATTCGACACATAGTTATTTCACCTAGGCAAAACAAAGCGAGATTGCCTATAAGACTTCCAGTAGGTGGAAATAACTTATTCTCCAACAAAGAACTCTCAAAAGAGTATTCCGTTGTAGCATATAAACTTAGTTTTGGAAATTTGCTCAACTCACGTCAGCGGTCCAGCTGCGTGGTCGAATTATTTTCATATGATAAAAATAACCACTTATCATACATCAGTAGTAAAAGTGCTTATATAAAAAACATTAAGTATACTTTGTAGACAGACTCGCCTGTAGCCGAGCTGGAAAGTTTACGCAATGCTTTCTTTTTTTGCACTTTTCCGCCCGCTAAAACCAATGTTAGTAAAACAACTGCTGAATCAACTACGCATCATTATCTGTGTATTCTTGGCATAATAAACTCAATAGTTTTTTTAAAAATATGAACGTGAATGATTTAATACAGTTTGTTCTACAGTAAAATTTAAATTGTTTACTACAATTTTAGCTTGAAAATTTGTGTGTGTCTTACGAAAAAATCATAGTCGCCATCAAGCAAAATTTAGCCCTCGAGGCGATCGTGTGATAACATTTCCTTTCGGTTCAAAAAATGCATTTCTCCCTTAAGTCACAAATAACTATTACAGTATAATTATTCAATAGAGATTTTTACTCAATTTTAACGATTAGTCATCTACAATACTAAACAACAACGCAATTTGATAAAATGGATTCTAGAGATTACTTTTACTTGTAACTAAATACATTTTAAAACTATGTATAAATACTTACGGATTTAAGCCATTTTACCTGTCCATAAAGGTCACTAAAATTACGTAAAATTGATTTACTATAATAGGTTTATATTTGGTTCAGTTTTCCAGTTTTATTATTACTAATAATAAGTATTAGTACACATAGTAATATTTAAATTATTTATACAAATACGATAGAACTTATTCAATATTTAATCTTTCTGCGACTGCGCTTTGCGTAGTTGCTGATTAACTATTGGCTAGTTAACTATCATCTTGGGAACAAGCTGTATTTCAAGCAACAAATATTTTGATGTCCAAGTTGGATATTTTAATAGAAGGCATTACACTTACTATAATTTAACTTTAACAGTTCAGTCACATTTTGTAAAAGAAATTATGCTCTAATGGCTACTTTAATCAAATTTTCCTTCTTAATTAAACATTTTAAATAATTGTTGACCATATATTGTTAACAGGTTCCGAAGAGCGTTTCCTTACAAATATTGTAACAAGGTAATATTGTAACGTATTGTAAGTGAACAATTTAGATTGAGATCGGGATTTGAACCCAGGACCTTCGGATTTCTGTACTAATGGTCTAACCACTAAGCTATCGTGATCACAATATAATTCGCTTGGTTACAAATGAAATTAAAATTTTATTCTATTAGCAAGTAACAGTCATATTTTTAATACTAATTTCGTAGGTTGTGAAACTGTTTGTCTGTATATTTACTCCGCAAGTTTTAAATTAAATAAATTACAAGGGAAAAACATAGACATAGAATGAGTTTCGGGACAAAACATCACCTGTGGTTATTTATACTGTCAAAATATAACCCTCAGCTATAACATACCTTGCCATTAAGCAACAGTTTAACGTAATGGCTGCAATAGCTTAGAATGTAGGATAACAGCTTTATATTTCAAAAGCTATTTAATCTCTTTTATTTGAAGCTATATTGTTCGATTGCGAAGGCAATTGACCGTTTACAAAGGCACTTAGAATGTTACGGATGCTTTAAGGTTGAAGTAATTTTAGGAAATGTTCAATTCGTTCAACCTGATATAGGAAAACATTTGATATATCATTGTTAAACAAAAACTACTGGATCACTTTAGTTCAATGGTTGCTTTAAATATCTTTTATTGGACACTAGTTTTTAGCTAAGGGTTACTTTTATTATAGTTAATAAATGTTGTATCTGGATTTATTCGTACTAAAATAAATATTTTAAACATGTTTATGGACAAAGTACGATATTTAATATTTAGTCGATATTTTGTAAATAATCGGTCATTCAAACGACTCTTTTTTATAATATTACGAGTAACTCCTGAGGTCGAAATTCAACCAATTTTGATGAAAAGTTACACAATTCAACTTGTTTTGTTGTTTCCTATTAATTTAGTTGTAGCATACTTATGCAATTTTAAAACTCGGAATGTATGAAAAATACAAGTGTAAATCAAATATTTAGCTTTACAGTGACTTAGAGCTTGAAATTATATTTTAAATAAAAACAGAATCATCAAAATTGGTTGAGTATTAACTTTAGGCAGTGAGTGAATAAAAAGCAGGATTTTTTAAATATATAGATTTAGTGTTTATATCGAGCTGCAAATATTTAAATTATAGTTTGAAGTAAAATTACAAGAAAACTGTATACTCAATGTCTATGTATTATTATAGGTATATTAATATAAAGGGCATGATCTCAAACTGGTTTGAAGTACAAAATTAACAAATCGGGTAAACTAATAGTTAATTCTTTCAATAGCTTCAAAAATGGGATTTGCATTTTTTAAATAAATAACTCAACTGATTAAAGGTGTCCAGTATTGGTGCAACAATCAGCTGTTTACTCTAACTTCCCTAGATGTAGGAAAAATTATTGTCGTTGTTATTTCCATTAACATTTGATTTTTATTTGAAAAAAATTATTCTAAATTTGATGTTCCTTTTACGTTAACGAATATGTATATGTATAAGTCATCATTGAACCTTTATTATAAAAATTTCGCGAAAAATGTTTAATCAAAGTTAGACATTCAATAATATTTACTAGTTTATCTAAGAGTGTATAATTATTTTTAATACTATAGTACAAATTAAATAATACATAAAAGGGATGTCAGCGTGGGTCTCGTCAAGTTTAATTTGTTGGTAAATTGTTTATTGCAATTATCAAATTTTGCATGGATTAAGGATTTTGCGATACTAAAATGAATCAACTGGAATTCCCGTTAAAACTAAAATTGTTTTTTGCAAGAAATATCTTAATAAATAAAACAATTTTACGTAGAAAATGTTTTTGAGTATATTACTACTGCCAATATTACTTCTTCTTGATTAAACGTATCTAAACAACGTAAAAAATAATAATTACTGGCACTAGTGGTAAGTAGTGACACCCAGATGAGCCAGAAATTAATCTAAATCCCAACTAGAAAATATTTACATTTAATCTTGGCCAAGATTACGAACTGAGAAAGCGAACATTTCCAACCAACGACTACCCTGCGTTTTGTTAGTTGCAACTTTATCTCGACTAAAAAGTTATTGTTGCAGCTTCAATTGAAATAAATAGTTGCTTCCATAACGTCAGCACCAACAAGAGCCATTGATCAACGATCTTTGTTAATAATTCAATACTTTGCCATACACTTAATTTTTAAATGGATATACTGCCATAAAATTTGTTTATTTAAATACCTTGATATTACCGTTAGTTAATTTATTTTATCTTCCGCGGAAATAAGGAGTTTTTGAAGATTTTTAATGCAACTTGAACTAATTTTTCATAAGTTAATAATTATCAGTTAATTAACGAATATTTTAAACTAGATAATCAAACTTTTTTTATATTTGCGATTTTAAATCAAGTCACCAGCTACAGTGTAGGTACAGTATTTGTTTAAGGTTGAGTCATAGTTAATTAGAGTTTAAGTAGCAACCTTATTATGAAGAAATAGTAAAGCAGTATCATATAGTATATAGTTATAGAAATTATCTCTTAGATACAGTCTCAAGTAATTGATTTATTGTGTGTGCACAGTTTCTATTTTATTTCAAACATCCTCTAATACAGTTGCCAAGGAAAGTATCGTAATAAATTGGTTTAGTTTTATACATTTTTCTATATTTAAATTTATAAAGCTAATTTATGTTTTATGGTAAAGGTTGTGCTTTGTGAAGTTTAAAATAAATACAATTTATATGTTCTGTAAGTATTTTTTTAATGTATGGCAGTTGTTAACTAATTGTAGGTACAGTGGTCTTGCAAGAAATGTCTACCTATTATGGATATTACACACTGTTATGGATATTATAAATAATGTAATTTTGAAAAAAAACATATTGTAAATGATACACAAAAACATAAATGAAACATTTAGGTAAGGTTGGTTAAAAAGCAAAAACAGATCTAGAGGGAAGATTTGGGAGGAAAAATGTTTTAAAAACTGAAATAAACCTGTAACTTATAAAAATACTTTATACATAAAGTTTCTCAAAAAAAATTTTTTGAAGATTTTTTATAACTATTAACTCAAGATGTGGGAACATAGGGATTGAAAAACCGTGGCAAAAATATCTTCACTTCGACATCCAACATTTAAAGTTTTTTATTTTTTTATTACTGGTATCAACGGGAGCCCAAATAATATTTATTAGTTGGGGTAGAAGCCTAGACCAAGTATGGAGATTAAGATGAACCATCCCTTCCTTCAGAGAAAGGGGATTCGTTCAAATGTTAACTTGGCCCGGAATACATAAAAATTTAAGAAGACAATTGAGCTGCTTAGGTGAAATATTAACCAACACAGTATTGAGTCTGTACGTCTACACAAATTAATACTCAATTCAAATGAACAAAACTACACCGTGCTTCCAGGCCGCATCAAGTAGTGTTCTGTCAGTTCACGCTAGAAGTCTTGTAAAAAATAAAATAAAATAAATATGTAAAATGCAAAAGTAAAAACGTTAAAAAAACATGTTTGCGCTAATTCTATTCTCTAATTTCAGGGTTTCTCAATCTGAAACCTAACCAGAAACCAACATGCAAATTTTAAATTACAGTAGTACACATGATATTTTGACCGGTGGTTACACTGTATGAGTGGGACGCTATTTTCTAAATGACATTTTGGAAACTGTCGGATGCAAATATTTGATTGATCGTACTTTGGAAACCACTTAACCTAAAAACTCGATCTTGGTGTTAAATAATAAGTTTTTGGGGTCACAGAATTCAAAAAAGTCATTAACTAATTCATACATACAACTCACCACCCATTTTTACAAATGGGGACCAATATATGGCATTAAATTAAGATTTATTTAATTATTTTTCAACTATTACGATGTTTCTTAAAAAACAAACATAATGATATGTTTTATTACTCAAACATATACCAAAATTAAACATGAAATTTTGTGGTTTTTCTAAGTTCAGCACGTGCAGTCTGTTTTATCCTGTATATGTGCATGATTTCAACTTCATAACTTCTCTCGAAGTCCATAACATAGAACTTCATCATACTTTTTGTTCACACAGTCCTACAGACGTTGACAACATTCTGTTCTGTTTGTAACAGTTTTAACTCTTCTAAGGTAGGAATTACAGACTATAGTCTAAGTTATGGTTGTATACATACATTTAGAACTAAACTAAAGCTGATTTCTTACACAGAAAACATCTTTAATTAGTACAAACAACTTAGCAAATAATATTTTATGGATTAATGTCTACGATATGTCTTTAATAATATTCTGTCTACTTAAAGCTAAATTTTAATTTCGCAACATAAAGAAAGGTTATAAATACCGAGTAAAAAGTTGATTACTTTCAGACACGTTTAGCCTAGAATGTTTATAGCTTCGAGATCTTGCTTAAATTAAATTTTCTTAATGAATAGTTAAAACGTGTATTTAAATTAGTGACAAAATTGAATATAAAATTTCGAATACACAATAAATAATATATAATAAAAACACTTCAGTAAAAACATACTGTTATTGGTATAAATGTCATAAAATGTTATTGACGGTTTTGACATGAAACAATCAAAGCAGCTATTTTAACAAAACTATTTTACCCATTCAATCACTGACTAGCACCTCAAACCTTTCTAAAACTTAAAGCCCCCTTAAAACCATTTCCGTGATTTTGTTTAAAGCTTAGTAAATTATTATGTCTTAATAGCAAACAACTTTTAATTATTGGAGTTTTAAAGCAATAACATTTAATGTTATTTTTGTAAAATTTATGTTATTATTTGTGTTAATAATTTATCTTACAACAAATACTTCTACCTATGTCAGTTATAACCCTACAAAAAAAAATTATACTCATTATGTTGAACAAGTAAAGAACTCTATTTACTGCGACTTTATTTAAAATAATTTAAAATTTTCTACCCTACTCAATAAAGACATAAGACTGAACCTCTTAAAAAGTTATGAAATCTTAAAGTGTTTCCAAAATGGTGATAATATAGTAAATGAACAGAATTTTCCATTACCCTCTCCAATTATAGAAATATTTTAGTAAATTTGTATACCCTCATAATCTTTCCTTACTTATTATGTGTCATGTAGTTATGTTCAGTGCCCATATGTGTTTAAACATTTTTATTTTTTGTCTTTTACTATTCTGTGTTCGATCTTACCGTTATGCTTCTATACTCGTTTATACTACTACCATCATTATTTTTTAATTAGTAATGTAACACTTGTTTAACATACTTGGTTGTCTGTTCTATTTTGTCACATATTGTGTTTGGTAGCATCATGTGTGTAATGCCACTGTATGTTCCATCCTTTAGTTTATCCATCCTAACTGTTCACGTCTATCACACCTGACCACTCTCTTTGTTTGTTAAGAGAGTATTCTAATTCCTTAATGTGTGTATCAAACTTTACAAAGTAATCTGCATGGGTTGTAAAACTAAAGGAGACTAGATTAGATACCTGCCACTTCCCCTGTCCTGGGGATAACCTTTTCCCTTGATCATATACCTGTACCCCTCCCTCACTCATATTTTTTTATAATTTTGTTTGTAATGTTTCTCAACTGCTAGGTTAGTAGTTCACTAGTAATTAGTAATGGTCTTGAAAGATCGAAACCGGTCATGATTTAACAAATAGTGCGAGGATTCTAACAGTGTGTGTTTTTATTCAACAACCTTACTATATTGATTTTATTTAAAACCACACTGTTTACTTTTCTAAAATAAATTATTTAAAAAAATGTGTAATACTTCCTAATGGTTAACAATTTATTGTCTTGCTTAAGTAATTATTTTCCCTGTTATAGTACGTTTAAAACGTACTATAAAAACGTACTGTTAAACACGTTTGGATACACAATCAAACTAAAAGTTTTCTAAAAGTATATCTTAATTTTTAATTTGTTGTCTCAATCCAAATAATCATAGTTTTATAAAAAATGCAATGAAATGGAATAATGGAAGCAAAACTTATGCCTGCTTGCTTAGTACTCGTAGTCTTCAACTTAGGGAATTATCTCAATTATTGTGAATGCAAACCGCCAATTAATATCTCTTATAGCAATTTTAATTTGTGTTATATGTATAACAAGTTTAGTTTGAAAGGGTATTATCTCGTGTTGAAGGGCATATTTATAAGATGAAGCAGTGGTCTCTCCTAGATTAACATATTACTAGTTGCTGAACTTGAATTGGAAGAAGTAAAGGGATTAGCGAAGCAAGCAGGTATCTAATCTAGTCTCCTTTAGTTTTACAACCCATGCAGATTACTTTGTAAAGTTTGATACACACATTAAGGAATTAGAATACCCGCTTATAAAAATAAAATACTTGCTGACAAGACGTGTAATAATTCATTAAATTTTTGTCAAAATAATCCTGTTTCTGAACTTGAAACCAAAAACGTTTTTCTTCTTATAAGATATTTACTCTAAACTACTACATTTTTTGTTACAAAATTAATTTATTAATTTCAGTATACTGGGAATAGATGTTCGATGAATACTGTGGTAAATTTAAATAATTAGAAACACTGAAGCCCTCAACCACAAGTTCGGTGAATAAAACTACACAAATAAACTGAAACACTTTTATTAATACAGTTATTGTAGTTCCCTGATGTACATGTCAGAACCAAGTTACCAAGATACGGATTGTTCTAAATCTAAAACTGACGTGGAATCTTGTCATAGATGAGATAAATGTGATTCTATTCAAAAGGTAAGTACATCAATTATTATTCGTACACCCTATTACGGATGCTAAAATACATAAAATGGATGATATTTTGGCATGGGAACGTTTTAAACCAATAAAAACGTTTCAGAATACAGAATTAAGTCAAATCCAAAATCACCATAAAACATAATGTGTTCCATAACTAATTCTAAAATTAGCCGCCATTTTAGAATATAAAATATTAAAAACTGTACTTTAAAATGAGAACTTGTAGCATAATAAACAGAGGGCTTTCTTTCGCCACAGTGAGATTTAACAGATGATATTGAACATCTGTTATCAACTTCATTTTTCTTGTATTACAAATTTGTAGTTTCGTCACTTAATTCTGGATTATTGTTTAAAAAAATTTACAAAAGCTGTACTTGTTGATTTTAAAAAGATATTTGTTTGTTTATAAAAAATGCTTTGAAGATAATTTTCCACATATCCATACCAAAATATCACATCGGCTAGGATGTTTTAGAAACTCTATACCTCTCTAACTTGTAAAATGTTAGTCATATCAAAAACACAAAGTTAAAAAAAATCCTAAAATAACTTGTACAATCCACCCCAAAAGCATCATAAAATACTGGATGTTTAATAAAATGTATAAAGTTGTCTGCCATATTGAAAAACGGCTGCAACTTTTTGAAATTTAAAATATAAATTTTCAATGGTCACTAAAAAGTAGATGAATTCCCCCATTTAAAGTTTGCTGTACATCTTGTACTTTTGAAGATCAAATTTTTGGCAGAGTTAAAATGGACGCTCCTACATAATATACCTTAATAACTGGCCAGTACACTCATTATAATAGACCTATCCACTTTCATGGATATGTATATTAGTTTACTTACGGCACTGTGCCGTTATTCGACTTCCGCGGTATTAAAATCTTACTTTCGCCCAAAACAACGTACTTCTTTCTTTTACCGACACAACTCTTGTTCATGTAGTTCCCTTTTTACCGCTAGGCGGCGACTCGGTACAGACACCGGCTTTAACGTCAGTTGCCACTCTGTGCAGTAAAAGGTATTCTGAGACTCGACAGCTGTTTATCTTAGAGTTGCACGTTGGCTCGGTTGGCCATTTTTTGCTTTTCGTTTTGTGCAAGTCGACAGAAGATGGGTTTGTTTGTATCCCGTTCTTATTTTTTTTTAATATGACTTAGTCGGGTGTTTAACGACTGTGCGATAGTAATTATAATGTCTTTATTTTAAGTCCTATTCTTCTGAATACCAGGTATGTGAAATTATGTTTGCCAAATTGAAATGTCTTTTGCTGTCATACTATTTAACGTTGGCTTTGTTATAAAATTTTACTTGTAAGTTTGCTACTATGTGAATTTAAGTCTACTTTAATCTTGTAAATAATATTTCAAACTCTTAAAGTATAACTTAATATCTGTGTAATTCAATTGTCTTCTTTAAATACCTTCAGTACAGCCTAAATATTAAATTTTTATGTAACTAGCCTATTTTCAAACTAAAGCCTAGTTTAGGCAAATTATATTATTTTTAACAAATTTAAAGCTGTGTAATCTTTAACAAATAAGGACTTTAAAAAAAGGAGAACCTATAAATTTTAAATAACTAAATCTCCGATATATTTTGAGTTTATAACCAAAGAACATTTTAAAGTTTACCATGTGGTCTTTAGACATGTAGTAACAGAAAGTAACATGACAAGTTAACTTTGGTTAAGTCTTGCATTAACAGTTAACATTTTTATTTTAAAATACCTGCTTGTCATCTGTAATCAAAAATATTATAAAGGCAAACTTTTAACCTAAAAAGCTTTTCACCATGCTTGGTTTTAAAGCCTACTTTAATTCTAAAAAGATGTTATTTTGTTTTAATGCAGTGTATTACTGGTGGAAGTACCATACCATGTTCTGGTCTTAATTGCAAGTACTACCCATATTTTCTGCTGCTAAAGGCAACTACAACATGCAACTTTAATAATTATTTTCTGCGACAGTGTTTTTCTTCAAAATAGCTATGGACCAAAAATACAATATTTTCTAAAATCTGCAGTGAACTTTATAAGAAACCTTTTGAATAGGCTGTGTACTTTTTGTTTTGTAACAAATGTATAATCTTAATTTATGTCTTTTATAATTAATAATTATTGGGAGGAGCAGCTATAGCAATTTTCGGACCTCAGCCCTTAAAGGGCTCTATTAGAAATTATATATACTTTTTTTTTACAGAGAGACGTCTCACAATTTCATTTATTTTTTATTATTTAATTATACCTAGCTTTACAGTTGGCCTACGACATAGATGTTACTTATTAATAAATCCATGGTACTATATGTCAAATCTTTGTAATTTTGTCTAATTAATTTTTGTATAAACTTTGTAATCGTCATTAATGGGGAGGGTTTTTCATCTTTTAAATTTTTAGGGAGGAAACTTATAAAATTAAACTTAAAATTGTAATTTTATCTTTTTCTTTTTTTGTATTTTAAGGGCATGTAAATTTTTCTAATTTTATTTACTAAGGGCATATACAATTTTTGATTTTGGTTAATAAACCTAAATTGAACCTAGTTTTTCGTTTATTGAGTTAACCTCAAGGTATAATAATGATTTGTAAGTGATCAGCTGAGACATTTCTGCAGTTTGGTGATTTTGTTTAAAAGGTAAGTCTTTGAACATGTCCAGTCTATGTGGCCCAGTATAGCTTCCGATTCCTTTAATTCGTTTTGTGTCTAAGACTGGTACAGCACTATGTACACCTATCGTAAGTTAAGGTGTTATTTTACTTTTAATTTTTTAAATCAAATATTTTTCAAATATCCTTAATATAATCTCAAGTCAGAGTAATTATGTATAAGCTCTAAAGCTAATTATAACTTTATAAAATTAGCTGAGTTTCTGACACACATCTCTGAATGAAAAATAAACAGTATATTTAATACGAAACCCATCCTTTTAACCCTACCGAGTTATCTTCTAATTGCAGGGTTTTGTATGACGTAATTAATTAACCCTCCATATTTCATAGTGTCACAGCTGTCATTCTGTCTGAACCAATTATTCTTTACAGCCTTGCTTTTGCTCTTTTCCGGTTAGGCGTTTTTTTTAGTATGTAACTGAATTCAATGCAGATCATATAAACGTAAACGGATCCTTTGTCAACAGTGAAACGATAACAGACAGTTGTTAAACAGTTGAAAGGGGTTCAACAGGAAGGTTGCACCTTATTTTAAAGATTTATTAAAAATACACTGAAAAAACTCTATCCTTGCAGCAACACAATTAATGTTGCGGTAAAAGAAATATTTGTTTACGGGTCAGCAGGGTGTAGTTAGCTTTACTGTTAAAGTAAGCTACTGTTGATCTCTTGATATTATAGCAATGTTATTAACTTAGCAGCAAATGTAAGTTCAACAGTAAGCCTAATGTTTCTATGACATTAAGGCACTACTAACTATGTCGCAAGGCTAGTTAATGTAGTAGTGAATATAAACTAATGTAGTTATAACATTAGGTAGAGTGTTTAATATTGTAGTGTTCCTTTACTGGTAAGTTAGCTGTTGTTATTGTCACAAAAATAATAAAATTAGGCAATACATCTACAAAATATTACACTCATATTAGTTATTGTAATCATAAGAGTAATTGCTCTGAGTGTTTCGGTATAACAAACGTCCTTGCAAGGTTAGTTGATGTAGTGGTGAACTTCATACTAATAAAGTTCTAACACTAGTTAAGATTGTAATTACTATATAGTTTGTTTATTGTAACAATAGTTATTTTTGTCACAACAGAAACAGCTTTTTTTAACTCCGATATTTTATTTCGAAATTTGTCGACAAGCTTTCCCCTGCATACTTACTGTCGAGGTCCTCCAGTTAGAGGACGTACATAGTAAGAGTTCTGGAAAAAATAAAAATTAAGTGTAAGATAACTATAAAATATATTATATAATATACATAATTATTAATGTATGTAGTTATTTACATAGTAAAGGACATAACATTTTTACTGTATCTTAAAATAAAGAATTCAAGCTTTAAATTACAACGTTTAAAAATGTTTACCTAAATTTTATGTTTAAAGCTACCGTATTTGATAATGAGTTCATTACTCTTAATTTAATTAATTACTGCGACATTTCCCACTGAAGATGGATATTTATTATCTTGAGTAGTAGTTAAGCTAGTTTGAAGTAACTTTTTTGTTAGTAAAAAACATTCTTAGTTTTAATAATTAGTTAACAAGGGTTGATCAATACAATACTCGTAAACATCGTAAATTATTTTAAATACATAAATTATTTTAAATATCAGAATAATTAGTTCTGATAAAAGTAATCAAAATTCATTATCCAAATATTTGTATATGCTATTTTTAGGTTTTTGAAATACATCAAAATATTTACAAAATAATAAAATAAGGCTCTGTCATTTCAAATGTAAAAATTCCTAAAACAATTCATGTTAATTGACTGATGCCATTGGCAGTCTAAATGAGGCTTTAATGGAAAAGTACTTCTTAAAAACCACTCCTACATATTAAAAGTTCATTCACACATTTTTAAACAGCTAAACAACCAAACTGAATCTTTTAGAATATTTGTTTAACAAATCCTTAATTTGTTGTAAGATGTAGTTGTTATTAATAAATATTTTAGCGAAATGCCTGACTTATATAAATTAACAATTATGTTATTTTGTTAATTTTCTTTCTTTGAGCCTTATATTTTTACTTGAAAAGATATAATATGAATTAATTGTCTGTAGTTGTATGTAGTAATGTTAAATCAGTTAAATGGAAGTTAGGTACTAAAAAATAAGTTCCTTTACATGGATTTCCTTCATATTGGATAGGGCAAGTATATCTATTTCATTTTCTGAAATGAAAGTATATTATTTTATAATAAACTAATTATGTGTAAATAGATTATTAAAATGAATTTTAAATATTTACCAGAATGATTATTAAATTAATAATTTAAAATATATAGAAAATAGATTAGTTGTATATCTTTAAAATAGTATGGCAAAGTTATGTATAACTTCAGGCAACCTCCCATAACCTGTAATGAAATTTTAACATTGAATATATACCGTATTTATTATGGTAGTTTTTAAAATTACTGCATCTAATTATAATACTGTATTAACTTATGTATTTACCTGAACTTACCTTTAAAAATTGTAATATAATTTTGAAATCCCCATGACGTCAACAAAGCTTCTACATGTATGTATAAAGATCCATGTATGTTGAAAAACAAGAAGATCGAAAACGAAGCAGTTTAGTTATAGCTGTTTGATGTGGTCTTTGTTGTTACTTGTTAGTCTACCGAGTACTGAAGAGAAACTGAATTCGAATATCGTAAAAACGTGAGAAACTGTAATTGTGGACAGGGTAACTCTAAAACAGGAAAAGGCTACCGTCTTTAAGGATGTACAACGGATGTAACCCAGTTCACTGCATAAATAACCGCCTTTATGCCTTGTAAGTAAGCTAACATTGTGAACATATTAAGATATTGTTTTCATTCCGTTTTTTAGATGTATATTACGTTAGATTTACCTTATAGTTACATTAACTAATTTAGTGACTACAATCATCGCCTTTACGTATATTAAATTAACTATGACATTTTACTACATTAGAGTTTACAGTAAAACTCAACATTAAAAAAACCTTACAGCAATGCAAATATTTCAAGCTCTAAAGTAGCCATGACATTATAAATGTTACCATGACAGAAAAACTGTTAACATTAATTTTAACTTTGCAGTACGGTTAGAGTTTTTTCAGTGTAAATTGACTTATTTATACATTTTCAACTGGCATTAAATTTACTTGAAAACTGAGCATTCATTATCGTTATTTTATATACATTTCAAGATCCTTAGTAGGTGAGAAGAATACTGAATACTACAAATAATTTAATGCAAAGCTTAGGCTTCGTTCACTAAAAATATATGTGCATTTGAAATACCAAGCTTACTGCCTTAGATGATTGTAATAATCAGCTGTTTAATCTTAGTGTCATTTCCATTAAATAGCATGAACAATAATTTCATTCAAAGTTTACACTTCGTTCACTAAAAATATATGTGCATTTAAAATACCAGATTTACTGCCTTACATGTTTATAATAATCAGCTGTTTACTCTTAGTGTCATTCCCATTAAATAAAATAAACAATTTCTTAAGAACACACCAACTTTTTTTTAATAAAGAAAACATAGTTATGAAGTTCTAAATTGTTTTTATTCGTAAAATGTTTTTTTACAAATTGTTAAATAGATAATTTTGGTATCTCTAGAACTCTACTTAAAAGCCTGGGTAAGTTCTTTCCCTCATGATTTCATTGGTGTTCTTTAAATCGATAAAAATGTACTCTCTCTCCTTACTTAGAGGTTTGTAACGCTATTCTTAAATAACTCCAATATAGTAGTACAACTTGATAGATACAAAATAACTTTCAACGGATTATTTAACTCTGCAACCTCAACATTATTGTTAACATTATAGTTATTATTTAATTATAGTTCAACATTTGTATCTTAACACTCATATTCTTTCCACCCTTGCGATTTGGCGCACCGATTTTAAAAAGTATGTCAGCTTGAAGAAGTTGGTAATATGAATACACGTTTTACAACAATTATAAACAAACTAGAAATCGAGTGTATTTATACGCTAACGTATTTTTTGTTCTGTGACCTCATTTTTGTCTCCCCTTCCGTTAAGGCTTTGTCGAACAAATTTTTGTATTAGATAATATTTCAAAGATGTTCAATAACTTAGAATGGTTTTGATTCTGTGCCTACTAGTGGAGTTAGAAATTTGTGTACGTATCAAACCCTATTTAGACCGCCTATGTTGATATAATGGTTGGTGGTATCAAAATACCTGTAAACAATTTTGTTAGTACCTGTACATCACAGCTATAAATAGATTAAATATTTTTCGTAGTAAAATCGAGTAGTAGTGATTTAAATATTATTAAATCAATCCTCTTATATCTAATTCCTCATATTCGTTATGTCATCGAAGAAAATTACCGAGATTGTGTTAGCGTTATACTTTAGGTAATGATCATGGTAGTAAGTTGTGCAAAAGCACGTCAGGTATATTGTCTATAAAAAAGTTATATTTCCTAAGTCACTCCATGTACTGATAAATCCTACTTAAAAGTAGGTCCTTTCTTCAAAATATACCTAGAAACATAATTTTTATATTACCACTTCTTGAATCAAAGTCGATGTTCTAGCCAGATATCTCATATTGATTGTAATAAGTAAGTCTAATTTTATTGCTAACATTTATTTATATTTGAACTTTAAATTATATTACATTAGAGGTTTGCATTATTACTGTTAGATTTGAAAAGTAATTTAAAAACATACTTTATAAAAATATAAACTAATTATACCGGCCTGCAGGAACATTTCCCGCATTTTAATGACCTTTATCAAATTCCACTGCAACGTTCCGATTTAATTAGGTGAAAGTGTGACGTGTTTTCCGCATACAATTTCCGTGCTGTCCTTGGGGAAAAAATATTCATGTTTTATACATGCATTTAATTTGATACTTGGTACAGGGAAATTAATAATTTAATTTGACATCCAAATGTATACATATTATACAGTATTAATATTGTAATGTCAGGTTTATCGTATATATCCTAAAATACAAAAAATACCCTATTGTTATTGTAAAGGTAATGTTGGCGCGTCGGGCGGCAGTTGTAATAATTCATATTATTACGTTTTCATTAGTAAAGTAAATCATCTGTTATCAACACTTGAATTAAAACTTTTGTTAATTTAGTTTTTTTACAGAACAGAATCAGCAGCTCTTGCCACGATGTCATACTGGAACCTGGTTTGTGATAGTTTGTTCTATAATGTACTTACAGAGATTTATTATGTTTAGTTCATTCTAAATTAGATTTAATATGCATTTTTTCGGTAACAAGTCACAATTAAATAATACAATGATTATTCAATACGTACCTTATAAGGTCTGTCTTGTGACTTCAAATTGTTTTTGATCTATACGTTTACTGCATGTTTCGAAGTATTTACAACTTCATCATCAGATACCTCTTGCTTTTTTTTTTCATTCACTCGAGCAACTCGTCACACATTAAAATCGTTAAAACACAACACTTGCACAAACACAAAAGAGTGCTTCACCGGATTTATTAGAGTGCACACCGGTGCTGTACAAGACTGTTTAATGCTACCTGCACCGCAATAACCACCGACTCTTTTCTCGAGTAATAGGAAAGGAGTCCCGTAACCATACTTTTAAAATTTCAATTTGTATAAGCTTTGTATGGTGAAAATAATCATATTATTATATTACTACTGATACATATAATACAAATAATGAGAGGTATACTCAATAATCTTAATGCCTTACTTATTGTTATAATCAGATACAAATTTACGTAAGCTTTTTACTTAATTTTAAACTTCAAAATAACCGAGACTAAACCAAGACACTTTTCAGTTGTTGTCCGAAGTATTTAAACTTAAAATATAGCTTCGAGAGAGGGCGTCTATGCCGATGCAATCTATTTTTTTTTTTAGATATTTCTAATGCACATTTAACTTTCTGTAAAATAATTTGACTTTAGTTCTATAAGTTCTTAAATTTAAATTTTTTTAAATATTTCAATATTTAAAAATACATAGACGAGGATAAGAACATTGAGTTTAAGTTCGTCACTTTAACTCACTGACGATTTTCTGGGACTAAAATTATTACTTATATTTAAGAAATTAACTATTTTCCTTAAAAAATAGTGTACTGTAAAATAGTGTCAGATGTTAAAAAGCAATAAATAAAGCTTTTAAATCATAATGATAAACAAATTAATGCAGCCTACATGGGTTTGCTCAATATGGTGTTTAAAATTTCAAATAATTAGGTTTTTACAAAGTACATATATATACAGCACAATAATTATTTGATAACAGCTAAAAAATAGGCCCAAAATGTATGCTTTGTTGCAATGCCTAAGCAAATAATTATCTCTGTTCTACAGATTTGAAAAACGTTAATTCCTAATACATGTTCTTAAAACATGTTCATGATCTTAAGGGAAGGTTAAACTAAAAATGTAAAAAAATGTAAAAGATGTTTAAATGTTTTTTATTGATCATTTTATACTACAGTCTCCCTGCACAAGAAAATACAATACAATTCACTATTATTCACCTGTATTTTGACCCGAAAAATTGTTTTATTGTGAAATGTTCACTCGTAAATGTAGGCCATGAATCGTTTATTAAATATGTATAAAGAAAAATAAATTATCTATGTAATTTAAATTACCAATTTTTCTCTGTCAA